>JAQGAM010000304.1:0-14249 GCA_034697665.1 Nanhermannia comitalis
CTCTCTCTCTCTCTCTCTCTCTCTCTCTCTCTCTCTCTCTCTCTGCTGTCGTCTCTGTATGACTCTCTTCACTCTTATTCCCTCACTGGTAGCACAATTGGAGCGGGACTCGCCCGTTAAGAATAAGAAGTAAACACGTCCTTGCCCTTCACGAAAAGCATATCATAGCATAACAATAACTCCTTCCGTCAATTTGATATTTGCCATAAGATACTAAAAAAGGAAGCGTTTTGCTATAGCTATCAGTATTTATTGAATTCTTGATGCGATTGATTGTTAAAATACAATCTGATGTCATCTCTCTGTCTCGTTCTCAGACTTTTTTTTGATACAAATAAGTACAAGAGTTAAAATACAAGTTTCGCTAACAATACTATAGTTGTCAATCAAATGACATCTATTATGTATGTTTAAAAAACTTGTTGCGCTCACACTTTAGAAAAATCTATTCATTTTACTCGAGGAAAAAAACGACATTAAAAAGTGTCAGTTTTAAACTTTGAGCTATCTGTAGGAGTACATCCTGGTCTTGAACTACTTCCTTAAAGTTGGCGTACATGGTATATAACATGTATAACAGTTAGAAATGCCAACAGATAATCGAATTTCTTGTTTGTCTACAAATGATTCCACCTTTTCTTTCATAGAGATTTGCAATAAAATAATGCAATCACTATTCGCTACACTATTATCTTTGTGCCCAATTTTTTCCTTTCATTTTAATGCATTCATTCATAGCCTATTACCCTTATTTTTGAAACTAACCATCAGAATACCCGTTATAGCGATGAACTTTTTCTCATTTCTTCTTTTTTGGCTGTACCGGTTTGTGCCAAGCAATGTGTCCATTGAATATCCATAACCCGGATGCTAACAACAGCTATGCATACATAAAAACATTGGCAGTGATACTCGTCAAGACCTGACCCGTTATCGTATAAAAAGGATTAAGAAAACATCACTCTGACTGTTGAGTGTAATTTGATAAAAGTAGGGAACAAATGTGTTAAGAAGTTTTGGTGGCCTCTCTTTTCACGGTCATGTGTTAACTCAAATAATACCTCTATTAAAAGAACTGCAGGAGAAACGTTTTCAAGTATTAAACTTGGGCTTAACATCATTATCACCTCTTCTTCTCTTTGCATTGAGTCATTCTAATGCACTTATCATTCAAATAATCATAATTTTTTACCGTTTCCGTCTTTAAAAACAACTGGCATTAAAAGTACAATTGAATCTTTGGAATACTGGTTGTGAAAACCTGTTAATAAGTTATTCTCACTTAAGGTTTTTAAGAGTTTCTTCTGTGATAATGGATTCAAAAATATCGTTAATTTGCATAATCTATCAATCATTCTAATGTTAATCTTCTTAAAGTGATCAGATTTCTCAATCTTATTATAATTTACTTCGTGTAGAACTAAATTACTTAATATTCTCATTCATAATCAATGCTAACAGCGACACAACAATAGAGAATTTAATTTTAATATACTCGACAAAGAAATGATTTGTTTACTTTGGAATTTTGAATCGGAAATGTCTTTTTTATCAATTTGAATGGTTTAATATTTAAAATTATTCTAATGCTTATACTGTATATCGTCAGAGCTCAGTGTTAAAGAACTATTTTAGATGAGACATTCAAGATCTCACTGTTAGAGTACATGTTGAGCTTAACAATAAGGAAAATTTGTATTCCTCTTATATAAATCTAGTCTAACAATAAGTCCATACATTTCCCTTATATTTTATATGTTAAAGATATTGAAAACGAATGTCATCCTCATAATGATATGCCTATTTGTTTAAAAGCAGTGGAAGCACTCCTGCTGTGATTCGGTGAATATTTCTCATTTTTCGATGTTCAGCATATGTTACATCATTACAAACCTCGATGACAATGTATTGTCAATCAAAATTGCAATACAAATAGGAACAGATCAGAAATAACGTGGGAGAGAGAGAGAGAGAGAGAGAGAGAGAGAGAGAGAGAGAATAAATTCTCTCAAAAAATAGCAGTTCAGGTCAGGCTAAAGCACAAATGCCTACAACTTCACTGGTATTTGATTGCAAATAAGTTGATTTTTTCTTTGGCTTCACTTAATATAAATGTAAATCAATGAACAAGAGATAGTGGTTTTTAAGTTAAATAAGAAAAACCAGATCTAACTTATCGTATAAGTAACAGCTTGTGAACAACTTCAGCAAAACTGAATTATATAATTGACAGCATAATGAAAAATAGGAAAGAAAAAGCGCATTCAACTGAAAGTCGGTGTCCAGTAATACAGTTCACGTATCGAAAGAAGATCGGAGCAGAAACTCATCCTATTGAATCAATTTTCAATGGTTATAGAGTGAGAATATCGGATAAGAGCTCTAAAATCAGTGGTTTTTGAGAGGAAGGAACAAAAAGCTCAGCTCACATATAGATATAAAAGTGTGAAGTAACAGATGTTTGTGAATGCAATTCACTTTAATAGTGAGTAAAGCACAGGTAAATATATATATAAAAATGAGAGCATAGATATTATGCTAAACGAGCATTTGTTATTTAACTGCTTTAATACTAGTTTTTTAAAATTTTATTATATATATTAAACATCGAATAAAATGCTAATGATTTAGAGGACATGTTCACGATTATGGTTATTCGCAGTGATAACTTTATTGTTAAATTGCATGCTTTCAGAAACTTTCAAATAGATATTCAAAATGTTAGTCTTTCAACATAATCTATACCACTTGACTCATGATTCGCAAAGTCCACTTGGCAGATCACTGGTGATCATTAGAACAGATATGATATTTTTATGTATCCATTCATCAGTTATAAAAAATTAATTAATTCTCGACCAACAAAAGAGGACATAATTAGGTAAATAGTCAACGAATCTCTATATACAGAAAATACTAATTTAACAATTTAGGGCTTTTAACTGTATTCTAAAATTAATTAAAATTTAACTTTAAATAAATAAATTTACTTGATTTTATTATTTAAACTAAATCATTGCTTAAATTTGAGATTTTAAAAATCAATTTAACTTAATTTAAAATCACACCAATTATTCTGTTGCGCAATTCAAAAGAGTTGGACCGTTTGATGTGAGTTTTGACTTAACAAAAGTTTAGTCTACACAAAGTATTCTTTATAACGCAAAGCGATTCGTGAGCCAAAACAGTTTGAGAACCGCTGATCTATACTGTAGGAAAAGTGATTGAATGAAATGCATGCAAATTAGAGAAAGAAATCATGCAATACTACATGTATGAAACAGATTCATTGAATCACAAAGATATCGTTAATATATTAAAGCATTGAAACACCCGAAAAACAAGCAGTGCATCGCACCCTAAGGCAAATCTAGTAGTTTTCAATCCAGTTTTGTGATCTCCAAAGGTCGGGTTTCCTTCTGGTAGTGGCACTTCACCGCATGGCATTAGACTTGTGTGATGGCATTAAAATCTGCATCAAAGCATAGCGAAGCCGTACAGCGATGCATAGCGTCGACCGTGAACTAGTTTTCCTTTGCTTCCTGAATAACGGGACTCAATATCTCGGGGAAACAAAAGTTTCGAATGCTTTTTGCTCACGTTTTTTGCTTACACTGACTGTGATCATGACATTGTATTAAATTTAAGCGAAAGAAAATCAAAAATTCAAAACTTGTAAAAATGCTACTTTAACTCGCACTCTATTACTAATACCAGTTGCATATTATGTAATAATTTTTGGATACTTTGAATTGAAGATCAATTGCGTTTGCAATTTATTTTAATATAATTATTATTCAATATAATGATAGCTTCCGCACAAATCGAATAAAAACAAAATCACATTATTTAACGGAAAGTGCAATAAAGCTTGTTATGGAAGCAAACTTACGAACTTTCACCCGAACCAACTGTAGTGTAATTGCTTCCCATTTGAATTATTTAAAAATGCAAAAATGCAGGTGTTTTGAAAGTGAGTTTTTAAGACTCAACTCAGACTCAACTTTAATTTATATAACACTAAAATAATATATAAGGTTAGGTACACGCGTCGCATCATTTAAGAGTTAACTCATTACTGAATGCTATTTTACTTTTGCCCTTTCCTTTAATAGACAAATGATAGCCATAACTCTGTGCTTGAAAAGAAATAAATTTTTGCAAACCTGTAATCTTAAGGCATCCTTTTTTGTTTTGGGGCCAATTTTTGCAAACCTTTCATTTTAAAATGAGAGGAACTGATTTAATGACCACTCATTATTGTACAAACTAAGAATTTTTGAACTAAATATTTAAAGCTTCAGGTATTTAGTATATGAACATAGTAATGATCATAGAAGAGAGGATTGTATTTTGACTGAAACATTATATGATTAAAAAATATTACTTTCAAAGTAAGTCTCTATTTTGAAAGCTTTTGTCGAAGAAAATCTTAACAGTAAAAATGGCAAAAAGTGCAATGCAAAGCGGGTGTGGGGACCACTTTGTTTTGGTGTTCCTTTTTGTATGTTTTGACATTTGTTTTTCATTTTTTATAGCAGCTTTACTGAGATTATATTTATACAAACACAGGACTCAGACTCATCTATTCCCTCGCGGCTATGCATACACTACACCTGAATGGGAGAGACGAGAGAGAGACTTAAGAGAGTTACTGAGAGTGAAGAGACAGACAGATTAGAGAGATTTTGAAGAGAAATGAGAAAGATTTAAGATGATGGCAGGCATGGCATTGCGAGTCGAGCGGCGATGTTGTCCGATCCCGACCAGAGAAATCGCTTCCTGGTTTCATTGCTCAACTGAAGAAATTGTGCGCAAAAGTAAAAAATTAAGTTAAGCAATAGTTCTGAATTGGTGTTTATAGACATAGAGATGGGAAGCAGTATAAACATGTTATTGAATTGAATGCTCGTGTAAAGTGCTTTTTTAATCAGTAAGGGGGACACAAAGTAAGGAAGTAACTTAACTGTACACACTTTTTTATCAATATTAGCAGCGACCGCTTTTAATCGAGGTTTGGGTTGAGAGCAAACTTGAACTTGAAAAAAGGTACCGTTACGTAGTCGTAGAACTGTATGGCACTTGTATTATGTTAGTCAGGAATGAATATGTATAAACATTAAAGCTGAGACCGTGGGAATTGAGAGTAAGTTTAGAAGTGAAAACACATCGTTTAAAAATTTAATACATGGGAAGAGAATAAGCTATGCATCAGATCTAAAAAAAGGAGAAAAGAAATAAGGAATAAAAGAACCAAACCAGAGAATACTAGTGAGAGAGAAGGGATCAACTGATGAGAGAGTGAGAGAGAAGGTGGCTGTAAAGTCGCAAAAAATATTTTCATGGTCAGCGAACTATCGGTAACAAACCAAAACACAATCAATATTTTAGGGCACTCTTTATTGTATTGTTCAATAATAACAATTGATTTGTATTTTATGGAAAATTATATCAAAGGATCAAATATTTTGAAAATACAAAAACAGGTGGTTTTTACATAAACTAATGCGTGCATAAACTTTTGAATGAATATTTAGAACTCCCGATCAACTGAAGACCAATAGTCATAGCATTTTATTTTCAAAGCTTTATTTGTTAAACTTTAAGGTGATTCAGATTTCGATCAAAAAGTTATTTAATACATAACTAATTGTGACAAAGCCTCAAAACTTAATCGAAATAAACTTTTAAAAAAATAATTTAAAAACTTACCAAATTATTTATGGAATTTATATATCCGACAAAATCGCAATAATTTAAAGTTTTTTTAATAGTTAATTAATTGACACTTCACTTCTCACTCTTGTTCACAATTAATCCGTATTCAAATAGTAATACAATATTGTATTAACACTAAAAATAAAATTCAAATAATGATAATAACAATATTAAAACTTAAATAAACTTTAATAAAACTTATGATGAGTAGAGTGATTTGCACACCTTTTCTGTATGAAGCCAAATGATGCAATGACTTGATTCTTAAAATGTGTGATATCTTTCTTGTGTTTGAGAAGTTGCAAAAATGTTTCTCTCACTTCTCGCTCATACAATCACTTCCTAGTTGGCAAAGCAAGTCTTGCCATTGAAATACTAGTTTATATATGAGCTCTGCATCGGTACAGAGAGTATACAGTCGGCCATACCATACATGCGACTTCAACACACGTGCATTTAATGGTTTGGTTGGTTTGGTTGCAGGTATAACCACCCGCCTCACAGCCAATGAGGAGAACACATGAACCTGTGTTATGTTTTCTTCAGTGAGAAAGGATTCACGAGCAGCAAGTTTTGAATGTGATACTATTTTTTTCTCTGTACCATTCGGTAACCTTATATATATCGATTAAATTAGGAATTAGTTAATTAATTAACTTTTTAGAGATTAACTTCAACTCTACTATTTTGGAGTCGAAATCAAGTTAAAAGTTAACACGTTTAAAATGACCTCTCGATAAATTTATTAATATTTTCTCAATTTTGTGCTCAAAGCATTGTTCGTCCCGTTTTTTATTTGTTTTGAATGTTTAACAAAATTTTTATCTGTTTAGCTCTAATTTGACGAGTCTTGAGTTTAAGTAATACATAAAACAAGTTGCGCAATGCTATGATATGTCTCATCCTTCCTTGTTTTTTACGGGCTTTAAAAGTCAACTTTGTTTTAAGTAACGCTTCAATGAAAAAAATGAATCGACACTCTTATCATTACGATTTGAAATTCCTGTATTTTAGCTGAAATAGTTTTTTAAAATTAAAATTATGCTTTCAATGTTACGCTCATAAAAACTAATTGAACCAAATTTAAAACTAAATAATTCTAATATTAAACAAATTTAAATAGAAGCTCATATGATAATAACTTTTTATTCATTAAGGAAGTGAAACATTTTAATTGAAATTTGATTGATCATTAATAAAAGCACATTTTTATGAACGAATCTATTAATTTCTCTGACAGATTAAACCATTAATCTGAATAAAACTCAAGCTTTTTCCGATTTGCTCTTATATTAGTATAACATAAACACTGTCTGACCAGTTACACAAGAACTACTAATAAATATAGATATGTCATAATTATAAACCACAAAATTCAAAATTCACGATTATTTAAACAAAATTTGATCTTTAAGGTCAAGTTCAATGTTTAGATGCCGAACATTAGATCTTGTGCTTGATGAATGCATTCACGAGTTTTTGTCATTTCAAGTAAATTAACTATTTGAATGATCTCTATGGAGAGGTCATAAGTACAAGTGTATAAATGCAATGCAAAATTCCGCTCAAGATTTTGATACTGATAAAGAAGATTTTTAAGATAATAGACTGTAATACAAAGAGAATTTCATTAGCATAGCTCAATGGTGCACTAGACCAGAATTTTTTAACATGGATTTTATGTATGCATGTGTTATGAATTGTGAAGCAGATGCAATATAAAAGTTAAAGGTTCACAACTGTTAACTAGTTAGTTACAGGCCATATATCACAAAGAGATGCGTCCTTTTAACAATGCGGAGCACCTTTGATGAGCTTTTATTATTTCATGCAAAGAGAAAGCGATGCAAGGGGTCGATAGGGCATCACTGGACTGAGCAAATGCTTTTATTATTATTATGTATGGCCATAGGCTCACAAAGAGGGAGTGTACTATACTAGCCATTAAGTGTTGTTGTTTGTAACAAAACAACGTACCAAAGAGTTTGACCAAAGAAATGGCTATCGTAAACACTTCTCCGGTCAACGACCTATTCGTGAGCTTAAGATAGCCTTTTTTTAATGATATAACACTAAAATAGAAAAGAGTAGTTATACTTTCAATTATTTTCCTAAACAACAACAATTTCAAAAACAGATTGTTGGCCAAAGTTGCTAATCAGGCAAATGTATTCAACAGTTGGACAGTGTATTTGGATAGGGATACTTTCTTATACAGTTAATAATAAACAATGATAATGTGTTGTTGATTACGAGCAGAGTTTAAATATGATATGGTCTGAGTTGGGTTATACCCCACACCAGAGAACTGGAAAATTTTGAATTGTATATCGAATTTAAATTAAAATTAAAAACATATTTCATTTAATAAATTAAAATAAGCTTAATTACAGTTTAATACAGTGTGTCATAAAAATTCTTTAGAGCTGTTGGAATAAATCGAAGAATAAACCAGTATTTAAACTTTAAATTGAACTCAGAATAAAATTATCAAATTTAAAATTTATATTTCATATTGAAAAAAACATTAAAGAAAATTTCATTTTTCATAAAGTTGTTTTATAATTTTTAAATAATCTGATGAATTTATGGCAAATTAAAATTGGAAAATTCTGATTAGAGAACCCCCCTCTGTCCGACACCTTTGTTGCATTCTGATTATAAGTGAAAGAGGACAACATGTTTCTGTTTCTACGAAATGCCAAATTTGTTGATTACAAATCGCAACTTTCATTTACTCAACTTTTTCTCATAAATAAATAAATCCAAAATTCAGAGGTCAGAGACCCTTAAGAGCTTTGTGATAAAGGATGCAATGTGTGGACCTTTAGACAAAATATTGGTCATATCATATCAAAAGGTTATAAAGGTTAAGTCGTTTAGGCGTTTGGAGGTGTTGTGTATATACTCCTAACTTGAGTCGTAAATAAGCAACGATTGTGCTAATGCTAAACAAAACTTCCTGCTTATTCAATAATGTGAAAGTCCACTCGACATTCGATACAATATTTTAGACAGGAATCCCTTTTAAGGCATTGATAACTTATTGTGCATTAAAAAAACGCTTTTGCATAAAGTTTGAGGGGGAGAGAGAAAAGTTGCATTTATTAGAGGGAGTGTTTGGAAGGACAACAAGTAAACAAACTTTTACTGAGATCTTACGTTTTAGTGTTGAATGAAAAGATTGTAGCGATTTTTAGGCTCAATAACGCTCGATTGATCAAAATTAAAAGTACCTAAAGATAAAATCTTCAAAAATAGCATTTCTTAAGCAAAAAGTTTCGATTCATTTGAATGCTTCAAATGTGCACAGCAT
Organism: Nanhermannia comitalis; assembly: GCA_034697665.1. NCBI lineage: Eukaryota > Metazoa > Arthropoda > Arachnida > Sarcoptiformes > Nanhermanniidae > Nanhermannia > Nanhermannia comitalis. The sequence continues at coordinate 9,035 of JAQGAM010000304.1, forward strand.
GTGTCCATCATATAAGAAAAAAGCAATAAATATTGAAATATCGCTTTAAACTACGTCTAATGGTGATGAAGAAAGCATATATAGAAGGGTCAACTGTATTCATTATTGTGCCATTTAATGTACACATGAATGACAGTGAGTGGGCTCGAAATGCATTACAAAAAGGCAAAATTCACATTAGACTAAAAATGCAATAAAAGCGAAAGGTGTTTAGAAATAATAACGTTGAAGGCTTGCACTGAGAATCAATAGACAGTAAATTCAAGTTCAACTTTTGGGCTCAGTTTGAGATGGACAGCAATGAGTTTAGTTGACCGGCCGTCGACCTCTTGTTTAGGTCAGTGAATGTCCACTACTAGACAATGACTACATGTTAGCAAATGCCTACGGCTAGTGTATGTCCACACTGTTGTTGGCTACTATTTATAACAATAAGCCAACAATAAGCTGCCAACAAACTAATATGCATTCCAATAGAAGAACTGCAATTTTTCCATGATAATAGTTTAGTGTAAATTGTAATACAACCAGTTTCTACACATGTCCATTCTATCCTTTCTATACTAAAGTTACTATTGATCGCTAGTAAATCAGGTAAGATTCAAATGAATAGACTTATTTGTTCTGCCTGTCACTGAGAAGCTTTGGTTTTTGCTATACTAATAATAACTTGTGTACAATTTTTGGACTTCTGTACACATAAAGTATATCAAATTTCCGGTCTAAAAATAACACATGCATTTGCATATGCATACACTCTGCATATACTGCGTATTTATATCATGAAAAATGAAAAACATGATTGTAAAGGTGGTCATCACAAAGTTTCGTTCTTAAGTGTATCCCAAACACAATAAGTTGACCGATTTGTTATGGCTACTAAGCTTATGAAGGATAGCAGAGTTGACTTATCATAATAGTATTGCAGTTGACTCTCATATCAGCCCTTCTTAACAGTTAGTTAGTATTGTAATCGATGATTGAGTTCAATTCGTTTTGCATATCAGAACTCTATGTCATAAATGTCATCGAATTGAAGCTCAAGTTTTCACAAACACTTAATTAAGTTATATTCTTAAACTTGGAATTTTTTATGGTTGGCTTATGAATCAGTATTTTTTTAACAATACGGTTTATTTTATAAATAAGAAAGTATTTAAATAGGATTTTTTTTTTGTAAAATTCAATTCGAAATCAGTAAGAACTCTGTATATTTTTAAAATGTAAAAGACTATAAAAGAAAATTTTTTTTATTTTAAAAGAATTTTGATGAAAGCATGCAATTCTTTAAGAGATAACAAACCAAGAAATTTATAATTAAGTGTAAAATATGAAAGGCTTAAATGTTAACATTCAAGTTCATGGTTTACATAAGTTTTAGCCGAAAGCATTAGTGTAACACTTACACAAAAATACTGGTATTTTTTATATTAATTTTTCTTCCATGCCATTATTAATTCAATGAGTATGTGCAGTCAGATAGTCTTTTATACTTAATTTTTTAAAAGGGCTGCATTTCCGACATTTCAGTTTTTGATGAGACTTTGGTTAAGATCGCTTGGAGAGAATCTCATCGTAACTGGTACTGGCTGTTACCACTTTATGAATTGCACTTTAATATTGTTGCACAACCAGTACTACGACATTAGCTCTTTATAAGGAAGGATGAAATTTTTGGCGGACAATAGTTTTGTGTATATGTGACAAACAGATATTCTTGCCTGACTGGGTTACTTATTGAGTGAAGGGACAAATCAAATTAACCCACATCTTATTTTAAGAAAACTCTTAATATTTAAATGATTTAAATTCATGTTTTTAAACAATCGTTTTCACAGTAAAACTCGCATTAAATTCTGCTGATTTTAGATGATAGTCTAGAAACTCTACCGTTCACTCATTAATTAATTTATTTGTTTTATCAAATCTGAATATTTAATATAAACTTCAAACACCCGTAATGACACTTTCCAGTAAGGATTAATTGCAAAAACAAAGCAATTCATTTGTAAATTTGATGCCAATTATTTGAATATCAGTTTAAATATGATTTTAATTTGTGAAAAAAGCAAAACTCACAAAAATATGTGGAAAGAAAATTAATAGAAACCGAGAGCTAACTGTAAATGTGTTTAATTTTTTTGTTTCGCTCAAAAAACAAGACATTCAAGTTCAAGTTTGAGCTCTTTTGAAGGTAACATTAGGTCATTGTTCTGCTGTTCCACATACAGTGAGGGGAGGAAGAAGTTATGAATAACAGTTGAGGCACTACAATAAGTGATAGTTCCGTAAGCGTGAAGTCAAGAAATGTTCGAATCTATTATAAAATATTTTTCGCAAATATGTTTTAAACATTTTATGTTTAAATCAATTAAAATTCTCACCTCTTTCTAAATTTTATGCAAGAAATCATTTAAAGAATCACTGCTTTCTTTATTGATCAGAGCGTAAAAAGTTAGTGATTGTCTACTTCCGCGATCAGTACTAATAAATCTTATTGAAAATACTTATTGACATTTTGGACATTAATCTCAATGATTAAGTCATCTCTTAAAGAAAGCAATAGATAAGTGAATAATATTAAATCTCTGCTATATTGATATGAAAATATATATCGCATAATATATTCTCTATTGTAAGGCACTATACTATAGACATTTTATTTTTGACATTGAGCAGTAGCGAACTCATGTTCGATTACAATATACTCTACTAAAGCAAAGATATAAAATATTTACGATCATTTTGCATGAATGCTCACAATCACAGGTGAGTCTCAGAGAAAAGTTATTAAAATAAGGGACTGAGAAATGTGATCGTAAAATAGTGAAGTATTGCATCTCTTGTAAGTCAGAGAGAATAATGATAAATGCGATTCAAGACAAGTAAAGAGCTATAAAAGAGCCAACAAATGCCCAAATTTGTAAGAGAGTCATAAGAAAACTCATGACCAGTTGGTACACATTTGGCAAAAGAGATTACTGGTGAGCACAACTTTTTCTAAAAAGAGCTGTTCTTAAGAAACTGATTGTAAATGTTATGCTATCAAAGGTATAACTGAAATGACATAAAGAAAAAACGCTTCTTTGGCCAAACAGTATAAATATTAGATCCCGGATGCGATGCTATTAACTAACATTTTCTTCTACTATTTAAAGAGCACAACCACTGAAGAGAAAGGAATTATAAGAATGGGAGGGAATGGAGAAGTGAAGTTTATGGTGAAAAGTGCGCCGTACCACTCATAGACTAGCTCTAAATTCATTATCAACTAACACAGAATATGCATATATGCCATCTAACAGATCACGTGTGTCTCTGTTTCTATTTTTTCTTCTTCTTTTGAAAACTACTCAAACTTGTATTGAACACACCGGTAACCCATACTAGTACTCCCGCTTTTTCCCCTTTTTTACTTTTTGCCATTTCAAAGAATATATGGGGAGAGGGGTGTGTGCGAGTGTATGTGTATGCGGTGGGGGTAGTCGTTGCTTACGTTTTTGCTTTTTCTTCTTTTTTATTATTTTCTTGTCAGGTATGATCCAAAAGAAGTAGAAGTTCAACGAACTCAACTCACCCAAGTTTAAGTGCTGCAGGACTTAAGTGTTATGCTGTAAAACTTCACATACAAAGACGCTTTGCTATTATTTCCCCAACTCTTTTGATTTTCACTATGAATCTTAAGAAAAAGTTGTTTATACTGTTTTTTATGCATATTAAATGAGTTGACAAAAGTATTTAAGTATTTGGTCGTATTATAAATCAAACTTTTTTCAAACTAAATCCTACGACAATAACTTCCTGAGCAGTACTTAAATGAAAAAAAATTAATACATTAAACAAACAATCAGTTTAAATAGCTTATTGAGGAATAAATTATTTCAAAATATTAAAATTTAATCTTGTAGTTAAACTTAGAGGTCAATGTCAAGGTCATAATAAATATGACAATGAAGTACAAATATCTCGAATCGTTAAAATAAATTACTGTCTCTCAGTCAGGTTAAAAATAATATACATTCTCAATATGTTTAATGTGTTTCTATAATCTCAGAAATACTAATTTAAAAAGTAATATAAGACATATATATATATATAATGTTTATATAATCAGTTCGGCTTTTCATTAGGTCAGGAGTGGAAGTATGTTTAGTATGTTTAGTACTTTTTTTGAATTTCTAAACCAGGAAGTAATCGATTAGGTCTTTAAGTTTCTAAATTTAGTTTTCTGTTCTGTCGTTATATTCTCTCAACAGTATCGGAGAAATTATATGAACGATACTGTCTTTCAAACCATTTGATCCATTAATGTAACAAAAATAATAAGACTTAATGTCATTTATTGAATACAAAACAATTTCTGTTTGAATTGAAATGTGAAGTAATCACGAAACCGGTAATTCTTATACAGTTTTTTTTAAGTCTGAAGGGCTTAAATATTTATAATGATTTTTCACATCCGTCTTATTTACTTTTGACCTCAAATTTGGTGAAAATTAAAAATATTTATTTACTATTGAAATGAACAGTTGTTTATGGAGCAGTGATGCTCAATACTCGAGCATTTGGTGCTCGGTAAACACCGCGCACTCTGATTTTGCCCAACTCGAGCACTGGACCCACGAGCATCTAGCACTAAGTCGAAGTAAATTTACATATTTTTTTAATATTATGAAAGCAGTGTAAATGTTTTTTAATATTAAAAACTTTGATTTCATATTCAAAGTATGTTTTTGAACGGCATTTCATTAGTTAGTATCATAATTAGCAAATGTATATACTGTGTGGTACAAATAAAATTACAGCTCAAATAAAATAAGCAAATTTCGTGTTAAAAGAGCCTTAAACTCATCTAATTTGGTGACCTGATGTTCGAGCACCTAACACTTAATTTTCTCCGAGCACCAGCAAGTTCATTGCTGTTTATAAGATTCAATTAATGGAAAATTTTTAAGAAACTGTTTTTCAAAGTTAGAAAACAAATTTTTCAATAAATCATTGGGAGAGATGTATTTCCGAGAGATAAGCAAAATATAAACTTTCGTTAATGAATTGGGTTCAAGTTTACTTATAAGGAAATCTCTAGAAAATGCTTTTTAAAAGTGGGTCACTCTTGAAAAACTTCATCTCAAAAATTAATCACTCGCTGTAATTCACGGTCGAGTCGAGGGCTAAGTCAAAGTGTGGCGCGAATGCAGTGCAAGGCATGATTGTT
>JAQGAM010000305.1:0-14237 GCA_034697665.1 Nanhermannia comitalis
CTCTCTCTGTCTGTCTGTCTGTCTGTCTATCTGTCTGTCTGTCTCTGTCTTTACAATCTCTCTTTTTCGTCTGTCAGTCTATCCCTCCCTCTCCACTCGCAATTACTTGAAAGCAAACATTTATAACACAAATTTTAATTTACTGTAATATTAATATAGTAAAAATGCATAGAAATATCACAAATAGTAATATTGTTATTTTTTATATTCAATTATTTCATGGCATTTTCCCAATTATTAAATAATTTACAATTACATAGTTACATATTTAATTTTATTTATATCGATCAAATGCATACACAACATATATAATATGCTTGTAATCCTTATTAACTTTAATAATGTTAGAGTTATTCCAAAAACAAATTTCTTAAAACGTAGAGAGAGAGCTTATAACCTGTACTGTAAATTATTTGTCAAATTTAATCACTTTTGTTATTCAATTGGATTCTTGTATTTATAAAATTAATGTTAAAATAAATAAAGAATCCAAAAACTTATAATTGATAGTAAATAAATTTCACTGACTTTTTTGTCTGAATACATGCCAGTAACTGTTTTGGTAGTGACTAAATTTTTTGTACTTATTTGATATTTAATGGATTTGTTGGGAACATAGCATATGTGATCGCACATTATTAGTTAGAGTATCTCATATTCTCACACATTTTCTTTAATAGAAGTGCTCAGTACACACTTTTGTACACTTTTTTGTACACACCTCACATAACTCCCTCGCAAATCATATTTTTTCATTCCTTTCGTGCGAAATCAGACATAAGGGAAAATTCTAATAATTTTTTAGACTATAGAGAAAAGTTTGTTGGCTAAGAACCGGCGATTCATTGGAGCAATTGAGACAAGAATATAGCAGTATATTGAAGAATGAATTGTATTGCATATGAATTGGTTGGCAGATGTGAAATACATAAAACCTCATTACTACCACATGTAGCGAAAAGACAGGTCACTCAAAATCTTTACCAATGAAAAGGTTACTTATGATTGTTGGCACTTCTTTTGCGAGGCATTGTATTCATATGTTTGTTAGATTGATGTGTAATTCTCAAACATGCACCCAAACTAAAGCCATACTAAGCATATCTATTTCAAAACTGTTGGGTGCTATTCATGTCTATTCGTCTCTCCCGCTGCATATTATTGGCGATGCCTTTACTAAAGTTGATGTCTCTTCCTATTGTCCTTTTTGCTGCTTTACTATTGCTTCAAACATTTATTCTGATGCTTCTCTTTATTAAACTTAAATAGTTAGGGCAGATGGTCGGCAATAGTCTGTTCCCTGTGCTCTTGCGCTCTTATTTAAATGTCTCTGAGTCTTCGTGCAAATTCGGTCTTACATTTATTATCAATAGATCTTTTCTTTCTTTTGCTCACAGGATAAAGAATACGAGAATATAAAGCAAAATATATAGATATGCGCACATCTACTGTACACTTATGTACACTAAGTTACTGTATATGAAGCAAATATAATGAGAGGCACCTCAGCCTAAACTACTTGAGAGAATTTGCAGTTGACTGTTATAGTTGATGCAGACCGAGGATCACCCATATATGAGACCACCCAAGAGAGAATTACAATGCAAATTGTAATTATTAAATGCGAAGAAAACATTGCAAATACTAAATCCTAAATTTTTCATTGCCTATAATCGCATTTCGTGCGCCTCTCTCTCTAATTGCACTAAGACTAAGAAAATACAGTTCTATTGGTTTGTTTATTACGGCCACTGGCATACGATTAGAACTCTATTCGTATTATATTTGCGCTGATCACCTGCTGAGGTTGTTCGCACTGCTATTAAATCAAAGATACCTTAATTAGTTTAATAGAGAGCACAATCATACAAACCATACTTTGATATAACTTAATGCCAAATAACTAAAAATAGCTCTATATCTATATTTTTTGTTGGTGTGGTTTATTTGAGAGGCACCAAACATGCAGCTAAAGGTAAGTTATGTTATGTTATGCAAAAGACCGATACAACCGCACCTCTCTTTCATACAATTCTCTCTATCATTGGATGGAAGGTTACCCCAAACTAAATAATGATATCCTCAAATCGTATGCCATGTTATTTTCTAATACAGATGTGTTTATTGCTTTATATAAGTTATTTATGATGTTAAGAAAAATATGATTTCATTCTAATTATTTGTCAGTTAAAAGAAATCTAAAACTTTATAAATTCTAATAATTTCAAAAATGACTCAATAATTGATTTACATCTGACTTAGTGTTGACTTCTTTCAAACTCTTGATTCTGAAGTCAGTTTAAGTTTAATCCTTAAAAAATTGCAAATTCTCTGAATATGACAATCAATTTGATTCATGATTTAGCAAAATGACAAAACTGAGAGAACTATTTGCACATCTGTAGAATGTTAATGTCTTACATGACTTAACAATTTTCTACAGTAAAATAGCTTTAAATTTCACTTTCAATAAGCAATATTTGTGCTTCACTTATGTTGAAGTAAATAACTTCACAATGAAAATTGTTATTATGGTTCAAAATGATACTTAAGTCAGTAAAACTTATTTTAACTACAATATTAATTTTGTTATTGCCTGTAGTTATAGTACCTAAACTTCATAGATTTGCGATTCTGGTAATAAAATTTTTTGCTTTCTATATGTGTTTGTGTTATTCTAATTCTAATTCTGTTTTAATGAATATTTTAATTCATAAAATATTATGGGTTTCGTGTCTTCAAAAAATTATCATTTTTTGTATTTTTTTCACAATTAGCAACATATTTAAATTTATAAACTGACACAACAGTGGTTTATTATTAGCATATTTTGTAGCTTTCTGAAGAGGTCTGAACCTTACTTATTGTAATGTTTGAAATAACTTTCATTTCACACATTATATCAATAGTTCTAGTTTTTAAACAATTATTAGGTTCGCTTCTCTTACAAATGCATTTGTAAAAGCAGAGCAATATTTTATCCTCTTTTTGTTACTTTTTTCCTTCATCTGGTTTACATAATTTGACTCCATTTTCTTATCATAAATCCTAATTTGATTTATCAAGTACAGTAAATCTTGAATTATACCTGTATTTGCCTCAATCTTAAAAATAAAGAATAAATCAAATAATATGTTTCTTTAATAAAAAAGCAAATAAGTTGTCTTGAATTTTCTTGAAATTCAATGAGAAAATTCAAATAAAAAAGTTGTGCGCAAATAAAATAACACTGTTATAAGTATAGAATAATTTGGTTCAAACAAGATTTTTATTATCGTATTTTGTCATTTTATGATTTACATTAATTTATAATCTCATAAAAAAATTTATTGTATAAATTTATATAATTCTATATAATTATATAAATTTTGTGTCTCAACTAATTTGAGTCTCAATCTTAAATCTACAAGAATTAGCTGATTATGCGAATCAATATTTTTCGATTAAGTTAAATCTCTGTCATATACTTATTTACTTTTATTATTTTCAAGTTATTCCTCTTAATTAATTAATTTGAAAAACCTGAACATCAAGTTTAAAAATGATCACAAAATAATGTTTTCATGATTTAAAATTAAAAATCTTGTTTTAAAGTTCATTTCATTAACAATTGCTGTTTTGACTGGCCATCAAAGAAGGGATAAATTGGATTATATAAACATCTAAATTGAGTTATTAAAAAAAGTAAATTTTTTCAGATAGTAGAAGAATAATTGTTAGCATGAATTCTTTGCATCTAAAGCTGCCATTTTTTCGATGCAAAACTAATTTAAAATAAATAACTAAAGTTTATTTTGCAGGCATTGGGTAAACCTTTTTTTTTAATAGAAAACGATGTAAATAATAAGTCAAAGATTCAACAGTGCCTTTAGTGCCAAATTGATACTCTTGATCAATGTAGCAATGTTGCAGAGTTGTAAAGTTGCAACCATGAGAAATACTCTTCATAGTGTTTGACTTTGGTGAAATTTTGCCGCTAAATTACACACACCCTTACGTGATGCAAAAAGTGTGAAAAGTGCAAAAAATGTACAGTAGAAGAGAGACTAATATAAAAGCCGGCAAATGGAATTCGAGGAATGCTGAAGGAGGCGAAGGGAATCGGTGAAACATGAGGCATAGATGCAAGAAAGCGTAATTAAATCGGATGCCCACTTCTGAGCTTATTGTGCTATGAATTTGCTCCGTTGTATTTATATAGAGGGCAATCACTTGTGCGTATAATTCGGATATCAAAGTTGACGTAAGCCAGCCTGGCATGAGTTAGGCATCAGTATGGATGGCATCCATATTCAAAGCTCAATCTTCACACTCTCCCTTTTGAGAGCCTCATAAATATATATCCTCTTTTGATTTTTTCTCTCTTTTTAAGGTATCATCACTACCACCAAAATTTTACAGCTTTATGAAGTGGAGAGCAGTGGCTTCTCATGTAAGAAATGATTGCAATGATGTTATGATCCGTAACAAATTTATTTCTGCATCAAAAAAGATGAATCCAAAAATTCAATATTAAGAGCTTATGCTATTCTGTGCTAACTTTTCATTAGCCACTGGAGAAACACAAAGCAAAGCGTTTCTTTCATATATTTAATTATATATTTTGCGATAACTATTAAATGTTTGAATTCTATTTATCTAAAAGTGAGTCAAGTCTTGAGATGACTCGATTTTAATTTTGATGCTTCTTTTGGAATAGAGATTACGGAATTACGGTTTATTTTTCGGATGATTTATCACAGCAAAGAAGGTTCGACCGACCAGTTGATTGCATTCCAAATGGTCTGAAATCATTATTTGTGACACACGCACCCAAACATAAATCATTGCACACTTTCGACTATTGGCATGCGACCAATCGCTAATCTATTTTGTTTTATTAGTTTGCACTTCATTTCTAAATTAAAATAATAGAAATCAATTAACTTTTCAAATCTATTAATGCATTCCTATAAGAGTTGCCTCACTTCGGAATACAGATGAGATATAGATCTTATTTTTTTTTCATTATAGAACCTCTAGATTATGTCTGTTATAAATTCAAATGATATATTGTATAACCTTTTAATTTTCAGTGAAATATTTGCTATCATTTTGGACAAAAGTAATGTAAAATTATAAGCATTTTGAAGAATTTATTGCAGAAAACTTATCAAATAATTCCTATAAGAAATAGATTTGTAAACTTGGAATTAATTAAAAGTAAAATAGAAGACAAGTAAATTTATAACCATTGAATTTGGTCCTAAGTTTAGTTGGGCGTTTTCGGCAGGTGGTCGACTTTTTCAGGCACAAAAATTCATCACAAAACGCTTTTTAAAGTATGTAATACATTCATTATATTGTATATTCCTTATCCTCCACTCCCCTTATCAACTATTTCGCTTCTAACTATATTAAAAACTACTAAAATCTCTAAACTAATAAAAGCCCTGCGCGAAAGTGGGAAATAAATGTAAATTAAAAAATTAATTCTTTGATAATACGTTTAAATGACTAATGAGATAATTTCTCCTCGAGGTTCAAACAAATAGTTCATCTGATATTTATTGGTAAAGCTTCACATGTTTTCAGTTTTAGAGAATGGAGAGTTAGTTTTTGTGAAAAGTGAACATCATTTCGATGAACAGATACTGTATTTTGAAAGCAATACCACTATAACAATACGTGTACACCAGTGGAATAGACTATACTCAGTAAATGGTAAATTTAAATCGATGTAAGTTATAGGTGGTTGGCATTTGCCAAATGAGCCACCCGTAGAGATACGGAACCCCTCTGTTGTTGTTGCAGTTGTTGTAGACCGAAACAAATGAGAGAGAAGAGAGAGCACCCAATGCTCTTTCATAGGCATAAGACAGATACTGATGTGTTGTGCCTATTGTGACCTTCCATCAGAATATTGGTGATGGAAAATAGCAAACTAACTAATGCCTCCGGCGAGATGTATAGCACTGAATAAGCCTTAGAAATTGTTGCCCTTTCGTGTTGGACATGGACGGCACCCAACTTACAAATGTCCATAAATCTACTCAATAGTTTGCATACGTTATAAAGTCTGTTATCATATGATTGCAATTCTCTTCTCAAATATTGATTTTGATATGTTTTACAGAAAATAAACAAATATAACAAATATATATGACTTTAATGTAACTATAAATGAATAATTCAAATTACAGGTACACATCATGTTTATAATAATGTTATTTTGTTTTCATATAACCAAAAGCAAAAGTTTAGTTCATAGGCCATTATTAAGGGCTACATGTTGTTGAGGGGGTTTAGTTAAGGGGAAAGCAAAAGTGCTTTAGAAACGGAACTTATTCTGTTGGGCGCTATTCGGCAGTCGGCAACTTTTACCTGAGTATAAAGCAAAGAAATAGCTTTGGGTGCATTGATGGGTGATGTGATGGGTGCTTCGTTTCTTGGTTTTTGTTGTGCCATCAGTTTACTCGCCCGAATACCTAAAGGCGATATTTGCTTCTCTCTATCCGTCCCATTATGGATGTCCTTGTATTTGGTTGTATTGCTTGTACTGTATTTGTATCGGTATTTATACATTACTTATATGTTTCTATTGAACATCTATACCACAAACTACAAGTTTAACATTCATGTATCTCATTGTGACATTCCATGAAAAAAGGAATAAATTCAAAAAATACAAACAGTGACACTCACTCATTCATGGGCTTATTTATTGCTATTTAAGGCATTCTCTCTTATATCGACCCTTACTTTAACTGTAAAGAGAGGTTTTGGTTTATACTGAAAACTATCAATACCTGTATAATAACATAAATAGATTACATTATATGAGAGTTCAATCAGAAATCTCATTCATGCCAAATACATGCCAAAAGAAGTTCCTCTTTCTTGTATTTGCGTGTTTTCTTCCAAGTGATGGAATGGCAAAACATGTCTTCAAATGGCGTTCAATTTCTTCTTCAATCATGAGTTGAACTGAAGGCAACAGCGATTTATTCAAATTTTTCAATGAAATGCTATTCGTGATAAGGGCGTGACTGTTCGCCAACAAAGTTCTCATAGAGTAGTTCTTTATTTCTCATCAGTTTGAAAATAATTGAGAGTATAGGATAATAAAGGGGGACCTCAGCAATATCGCTGCGAGCGATAATGTCATCAATATTGAGTGAGAGCCTTGTAATCAGCAAAGGTTGGTGTAATCAACGCACCCTATGGTGTTGGTCCGTCACCCCACCGCATCCCCACCTGGACCTAACGCATCCAATAGGCACCATCACTACCATCATTGGTTCCTTTTTTGAACAGGTGTGCATTCACCCAATAATTCCCCACTCGTGCATTCCTACCCCTCTCTCTCAAAACGAAAGCACATCTCCATCTCCAAAGAGCACATAATAACGTTAACAGAATTTTTATAAATCTATACAATAATACAGTAACAAAGATGAGTCTCTTCTTGTATGAAAAATTAAGCGAAACGAGGAGGCAATCCATTCCTGGCAAATAATAATGAAAATCTATAGAGTAACATCATTATAAACATAAATGCTACCCAAATGGTATGTCTCCCAACACTACTTCTAGGTATTAACAAACATACACTTCTGTAATGGCATTGTTTCACAAATATATAACTTATTTTCAGTGAATTATTGGTTTGAATTAGAAACAAGTTCACCACAAGTGCCGAAAAACAAAAGTAAATAATGAATTCTTTAGATTATATAAGAAATGCTTATAGACTGCGAGGAATTGCAAATTTTGTTTTAATGAAGTTATTTTTGAACTCAAGTTACATAAAAAAGAAAACATTTATGTTTATAAAACGATTGCTATAGAATGGTATTAAACACACATTAAGTAAAGCACTCAAGTAATGTAATCCAAGTAAAGCTCATTGAAAGCAATGCAAACTGATTTAGATGTTTGTTCAACACTATAATATGTCAGACTTAAGGCTTTTATTTACCTTAAAGGCATTCGCAATCATTAGCGTTTACTATCACTTCTTGTTAATGACAAAAGTGTAGAAACAAATGATTGCTATCTATATAATTCGAGGTCAACTAACTCTTACATTATGTAAAAGTTGTATATCATTTTATTCATTACTCTCATCTTAATTGCATAACATTATGCTATAATGCAAACTAATGCAAACAAATGTTCACTTAAAAAAATTGTATCACAAGCATAACATACAAATTACAAACTATAATAATTCATTAATGTTAATGGTTAGCTAATTATGATTACCCATTTATTTAGTACTACTCGACTTTATTTGCAACTTCATGACTATTATATAAACTTATGTAATGGTACAGTACAACCATTAAATATGTGCTGTATATTATGCTGGCAAATAACTAGCTTCAGCTTTAAATTCTCTTTGTTTGTCGGCTTCAGAGCTAAGCCACTCTGAAATTGATCTGAAATTAGTGATCTTTAGGGCAGTGAATAATTGTCTGAACAATTTTATCTTTTTGATTAAATTAAAACAATTTAACTGAATTTTTGATCTTAAAGGCCATCAGAAATCACACTAAAGTTTCATTTTATAATTAATTATTGATTTATATTATATTTGAATTCCTGGTAAAAGTTAACAATATTAAAATATTGAAACGTCTCTAAAAATAAGATCTCTTTTTTAATTCCTCAAAACAATCCTAACTTTAAACTCATCTCTAGTTATTGGGCTGACACGTTATTTAATATTTTTAAAATTTCAAGCTTAGATAAAAATATTTTCGAGTTGATTGTTCTTGAATTATGTAAACTCAAAAGTTTCACCTTTTTAAACAAATTGGATTTCATTTTATTAGCAGAAAAGTAAAAATTTTAAGCAGAAAGTCATAAAATCTTATTTTTGAGCATAAATTAAATCTATGCAGTACTGTTATAACTTGGAGCTAACTTTATATTTATATTAGTTTTATATTTACATGTGTTCTGAAGTATCAATTCTCAAAAGTTGCTTAAAATTATTATTTATACATAAAATTTTCATTTGGTTATGAAATACTAATTTTTAAAATTTTTTGTAAAACATTGTGTCAAACAATGAATTGAGAGATTTTGAGGAAACAGAATTAATTCATTCAGAATTTATTGTATTTTTTCAATGAAATGAATATTTTACTAAATATAGCTTTTAGTTCATACTCTATAATCTCGAAGTATATAATGCCTTAAAAATAATGTAAAAAATTAGTGATACAAATACTCTGCACATAATAGCTATAACGATATACTAGTATTGCAATAATGACAGACTTTGTATTAAGCATTTATAATGAAGCCAATAAAATGATAGTGCAGTCAGAAGTGGCCCATCAAATGAGTCGCTCACGAATCACATATTACTGAATGAACCTATAAGTGGTAGTTCGCTAATTATGTGCCTAATTATTGTCACACACTTTGCGCAAATGAATCAAAGATTATTACGAATATTAAAAAAAAAGTCCTGTTCAACACTTAAACATATTTTGCACTACTTTTTAATATCAAATTCCTAATCATTCAAAATTTAAAACTAAATATTAATTGTATATCATTTGTCATTCAATTAACACTTTAATTTTCAGTGAATTTATTATACATTAAACTTTTATATCCTTTGAGTTTTCAGCTGCCCTTATAATTGAAATATGTTTCTGTGACACGCATTGACTCACTTAAAAGACTGTCGACTAAATAAGTTGTGTATCTTATTTTTGGAGGTATTCATGTTTTTGAATGTGTTAACTTAATAAAAATGTTTCTGCAAAAATTTGGTCTCAAAAAAGGACTTGTATTAAATTAAAGGCAAGAACATCAAAATTTCTGGAGCTTATAATTTACTAAAACAAAATTGAGCGAAAAGTTGCTTAAATGCTGAAATCAGATAAAGAAGCTTTAAAATTGATTAAACACTCTGAGACCAGTATCTCTTAGATACAAAAACATTTCATCGATTTTTATTACTTACATAAAACATCTGAAAGTTACAAACATAACAAAGTCGAACATTTCCTACTCCTATGAATAGTTGGCTCAGGTAAGCAGGTCGGGCGCTTAGTTTACATACCAGGGCGAAGTATATCAATAAAACATTAAAATACAAGTTAATCAAACAGATATCAGGGCTATTGAAACGGTATTGGGTCAGTATTGGGTCTATTTAGTTTCAATCGAACAAAGTATAGTTTAAATTTCAGACCAAATCTGGATTAAGTTGAAAAAAATAAAATTTATCATTAGAGTGAATCTCTATATCAAATAACGTGAGATTTATTCGACTCATATTATTGTTTAACATTCTATAAGAGGCAAACACCCGACCGGAGAAATAAGATTATTGATAACTGAATTTGTAACCAATGAGAATAATTTTTTGATCTCAACAAATCCCCTTATCTTGAGCTTTAGCAAAGTTATGAAATACCACTCTATCATATAAGGGGAGACACTTTCACTTAGAAACCATAGCTCGTACAGGTATGTATTGCTAATAATTCAATGTTTTGCATTTAAAGCAAATCATTAATAATATGAAGCAATGTTATCAATGCAATCAATATGTATTCATCTGCTTTTTATCATTCAAACATTAAATATTGAGCTCAACGAGATTATAATTGAAAGTTTTTAAATCATTTTTAACCTTAGCATTGCTTTTCACAATCTAATTAGATAAATGTCTCGCGTATGTAATAATTTACTAATTCTATATCATGCGTGATCTCCTATATGACAAATTGATGAGAACTTTTTTGGCTTAGGATTGCAAAAGTTCTTGTAATAATTTAATGAGTTATTATTATCTTTTCCTGTTATTAAGTTATGAGACAAAAATATCTTCTCATTGCAAATGCTCCCCAATGTATTTTTAACTAAAGTGTAAAATACAAATTTTACACCGAAATTAAGTTTAGATTTCCAGATGAACTCAAGTAAATAATCATACTTTCGAAATAAGACATGTTTTAGTTTATACACATTTATTATATGCGTATTATTTTTAAATAATGTTTGAATGTAAAACATGTTAGAAGTTATTTTGTTGTATTAATAAAATACGTTGTGAAGGGCAACACCTTCATTGGGTTTTGTCGCCTTCAATGTAACAACAACAAAAATCAATAAAACCCATTGTGTAACTAAGCATTCATGTAGTACTCTAGTAGTACTCTATGTAATAATTGGTTCTTTTATTCGCGTAGAAATACATTATTTTAATACCGGTATGAATCTGAAAACGAAAAAGTATGCACACAATAATGTATAATATTATGGATCGTAGAACTCACAAATTGGAATATAATAATAAAAAAGAATTTCCTTAATTTATTCATACATTTGAACTATCTATAGCTTTAACACTTTCATTAGGTTTAATGTAAAATTTATGCATTTAATAGTATATCATATACGCTAAGCTCTGAAAATGTTAATTGTTTTGTTATCTTATAATCAGTTTCAATAACTTTATGTTTTACTCATTTATCATTACAGTAAAATTCAATGTTAAAAATGTGTGAATAATTTCTTATTTATTTATTGCTTTTTTAGAGATGAATGTCTCAGACAATTACTTTGGGAAAAATTAATCATTGAAAAGTCATTTTAATATATGATAACGGATTCCTCCTCTGCACCAATTTAATTATTTTAAACATTTTTTACAAAATATATCCATTGAAACTCATTGGTAATCAAATTGAACTTAAACTATTGTACTGTTGAAACATGTTTTGTATTGAAATGCATTGTTGAACATGTTTTTATTTCTTGTAAAATTGTTTGATTCCATTGTTATGAGTTTGAGTTTGTCTTTTCAAAGCTTAAAAATAATAAAATTGATTAAGTTTAAGGAATTTCAATTTCAAAGCTAATTCATTAAAGTAATTGTTATGTTATTCCTGATATGTGGCAAAGAAGCACATAATAATGTTAAAACTTAACGCATATTTTTATTACGTTTATAAATCATTAATTGCTAAGCTATTAAAAAAAGCTCATTAATAAAAATTTATATTTATTTTAATAAATCAGTAAAATTAGATAATTAACTATAATGACAGAAATGTTTCCTCTTTGAACACTTATAATGATATAGCAATATATTTATGATAACTAGTGACCAATATTTGAAAAAATTTAAGAACTTCATTAGTTTTACAGTAATAACAAGTTTTATTTTATTTTTATAGAAATTTTCAAACTTGTTTGCAATTCAAACATTACTTTTAGTTTTTCTGTATAATAGCTTTATTATTATTCAACTGTTTTATATGACCTGAACCTGAGATGTGTGAAAGTTAGAGATAAGTTTTAGAAGTTAATAAATTTTTCTTATATTCAAAAAAGTTGTTATTCTTAATTTAATTTAATAGCGATTTAATCAAAATTTTATTATTCATATCTTGATTTTAAATCAGTTCATTTAAAATTAATTAAGAGATAACACAAAATTAAATTAATAATTTACAGTCAAAATAGTTTGTAACTTATACTTATTTATTAAATTTAATTATAGATATAAATCGCAAAAATCTTATTCATAAGCAAAATGAATCATAGGATTATGTATTTTATAAGTAAATTTAAAGTGACATTCAAGAGGAGAAGAATTATTCAATTTGTAGCCTTCACTATGTTTGGGTCTCACCCGAGACTTCAGCGAACTTTTATTTAATTTATAACTTTTTAAACTCTTTCCAAGGAATGCTAGACTTCAACATTTAGCCAAACCTAACCTTCTTTAGACTTTTGTCTAACTATTAGTTTGGTTGAGGTTATGTTGAATGGCAGTGGCCTCAGAATGGGTTAAAATGTTCTAAAAAATATCTTTCTGTCTGTATTCCAATCGACTTTTGTGTTACAATAAATTTGTATTTTCTTAAAAAAAGTTATGTTTATCTATGAATTAACGCTATAGCTCTCGTTAAACAACCCAATGAAGAGAAAAAGCTTAAGTTTGAATAAAATTAAAAAATATTTAATTTTCAAAACAATCTATTTTTTAAATATCCCGTCATATAAGTTGAATCGATTGAATTAAATTTTTCAATTCAATCAGAAATGAGGACTTTAATTGAATTTTCAGCTGATAAGACAGCTAATCATTAATAATCAATCATTGCAATCGATTAATCATAAGGTTTAAGATTAGAATTTTCAATTTGAATAACTGTTAATTGAATATAAACTTCGTAAGTGAGTAATAGATTGAAAACTTTTTCATTATGTAAGTGCTATTCTATTGATAGCATCTTCCAAATACTTTAGATAAAGCCCTTATTCTATTCAAAAAGTAAGAAAATTTAATACAATAGGAAATTAAATCTTAGGTTAGAAAAAAGTGCGAAAAATTGAACTGAAATAACATCTTGTAATTCATTAATGCGATAATTTATTTAATTATTTATTAATAACTTATGTAACTGTTTTTTAATACACTGTAGAGTACAGTATAATATTCAATATCTATAAATACCTGTATTATATTTGAATAATTATTCTGAAAATAACTTTTCTGTTAATTTATTTATGAAATACTATATGAATATTATGATGTATTTGAAAGACAATGAGAAAAAATGAGTTTTTTTTTCTTAAATTATATCTCAATCTCTCTTTTAAAATAGAGTCCATTTAATTAGTTATGTTTTGTATATTTGATTAATCTTTAATCACGAATTCATGCAATTACTGAAAATTATAGTTAATATATTTGAAGATCAATTAATTCAAATTTAAAATAGAGTTCTCAAAGTATAAGCGATTGGATAAAAAAGTTTGGTTAATATGAGTTTGCGATCAGTTAATAATTAATAGAATTAAATGATGAATGTTTGTAACAGAACTTCTATACTAAAAATTCTCGTCAATACTCAAAATTAAGATCAAATCTAATCGATGCTTATTTGAGTACATCTTAAAACTTTTTTTTAAGTTTTGAAACAAATTCATTGAATTATTTAATTTTTTACTCCAATTCAGACAAAATATTTTAAAATATGTAATTTGAGGTCAATTTGGTTTATATTTATATTAATTTTCCTCATCATTAGAGTCAAAAATGTTTCAATACTTGAATTTTTTTTTTGTTGAGTTTGCAAATTAGTTATCATTTTGAACATACAGTATATTAAGTGTTTTATTGGTTACTAAAACCACATCTGATTAATAGAGACTTAATATAAGAATTAATTAATTAATTGACATGAACTCAAATTTTAACACTTGTATTAAAA
>JAQGAM010000306.1:0-14237 GCA_034697665.1 Nanhermannia comitalis
GTTTAGTATTTATATTAAAGAGAATTCATTGGATTTTTAATATTAAAATAAAATATTTGAGTCATATGTGGATCACATGTTCTTAAGCGGGAACCGCTTTATATCATATCATTAAATGCTTTTCAGTATAAGATCTCACTTATAGTTAATTTTAATTAAATTATTATTAAATTTTGTTTCATTTTTAATATAGTTTTTAATTAAATTTTAAATCTGTTTACAAATTAATTAATTGTTTGCAAAGATTTTGATATTAAGTGTTAATTAATTGTAAGTATTTTTATATTAATTAAAATTTTTATGTAATTAAATATATAGTAATTGAATTAAATTACAGTTCAATATGATATTGATTTACAGTTTATGTATTAAATTATTAATACTTTAATACTTAATAATAATAATTGTTTATCGATTGAAAACAACTCTAATACACAACACTTTGAATAACATTAATATTTGCCTCAAATTATTTAAAATTAATTTAAGACAATTAGAAAATAAGTAAATACTAGCGGTATATAAAAGGTAACGAAAGTTTATGGACTTATATGTAAAGGTAAACAATTATAAAGTTTGACTATTATTTAATTAATATTAATATTGATTTTCAAATTTAAACAAATATTTTGCAAACTATTCTATTATTATAGTAATGACAGGAAAGAGAAACTAAATTATTAAACAATTTATAACAAATATTTAGTTATAAACGATTGGCTGTACTTTGCATTCAATAATACAAGTATTGAACGAATCAAATGTTAAAATTGATGAGAAAAGTGAGTCTAAACTTGGATTCAATTACTAATTAAATATTTGCTTTCAGTAAATGATATTTTATATCAATAAAAAAAAGTTTATTCAATATCAGAATATATAGTGTTTTGTTTGAATAGAGTCTCATTTAACATAAACGCTCAACTAATTATGCATTTACTGTATTACTTGTCTGTGTTTTAGATTTAATGACTTGAGAGTAAATTAAATCAATTATTATTGAACTTATATTAACAACATTTGCGTTTGTAATCACTTTTGACTTTGAGACCATGTTTCTGTTGTCAGGAATAATAAATTAAAATGACTTACGATATGTTCACAAATCGTTTTAAAGCATTTTTTTAAATGTTAAGGTTTACAAAAAATTAGTACTTTTAATACTAATCAAATAGTAAATCAATGCCTGCATTATATCTTTATAATAGCATAGAAGGCATATCATATACTCTTAACTCAGATTTACTTATCATATGCAGGATATTGTACTTTAATCGTATCAATAGTAGTGTCTATTAATCGAAAGTAATAAAATTTAGTAATTTTGTGCTCAATGCCATTTGCAGTTCAAAGGCTTGTCTTAAGCAAAAAGTGTCAAAACTGAGAAAACTCTCATCTTTTGTCTCTCTTATCAGTCATTCTATGATTGGTCGCTCTTTAAGTACAAAAGTTGGCATTTAAATAGAATCAGCACACAATCGTTGGCTACAACATCAGTGGACTCCAAAATGAAATATATTTTAGTAACTGGTGGTGTCATTAGTGGTATTGGCAAAGGAGTGATCGCCAGCAGTATCGGAACTCTTCTCAAAGCGTTTTCACTTCGCGTGACATCAATTAAAATAGACCCTTATATTAATATAGATGCGGGCACTTTCTCGCCTTACGAACACGGTATTCATCACTATATCCAACTATTTTTTACATTTTTATTCTATTTTTATCTCATTTTTCAGGTGAAGTGTTTGTTCTTGACGACGGAGGAGAAGTAGATCTCGATTTAGGCAATTATGAGCGCTTTCTAGACATAACTCTCCATAAAGATAATAATATAACGACCGGAAAGATCTATCAGCACGTCATCGAAAAAGAACGTCGCGGAGACTATTTGGGAAAAACTGTGCAAATCATTCCTCACGTGACTAATGCTATACAAGATTGGGTCGAAAGAGTGGCTCTCATTCCTGTTGACGATCGTTCAGATCGCGGATCAGGTGACGAGCAAAAGGTGCCTCAGGTTTGTGTCATTGAATTGGGCGGAACTATTGGCGACATTGAAGGCATGCCTTTTGTTGAGGCGTTTCGACAATTTGCACGACGGGTCGGAAAAGACAATTTTTGTTGCGTTCACGTGAGTCTCGTTCCACAGCCAAAAACAACCGGTGAACACAAAACTAAACCAACACAAGTCAGTGTTAGGGAATTACGAGGTCTTGGATTATCACCTGATTTGGTAAGTTTTCATTTGCTTTAAATTAATTAAACTTAATTTTTTGTATTGATTTCATCATTAAATAGGATGAGTCAGAAGTACTTAAGATAAACATATGAAACACAGATAAAAATAATAGAGAATTTATTTAATGCTGACATACTTTAGCCTTTAATGTTTGCTGAATTGATATTTTTTGCAATTAATTGAATTAATAATTTAATTATATATTTAGTTAATATATATTTTTTCTTGTGCTACCCATAGATCGTATGTCGCAGTGAAAACCCAATAACAGATGGAGTGAAAGATAAGATATCAGACTTCTGTCACGTCGATCCCGAACAAGTTATTTGTATTCATGATAAGTCTTCCATATATCGCGTGCCATTAGCTTTAGAAGAGCAGGGATTGGCTCAATATTTTGCGAATCGACTCAATCTTTCGCTTCCAAATCCATCGGGAAAGCGTTTGATGTGGAAGTGGCGGGATTTGGCGGAAAGATATGATAATATGAATAAAGAGGTTAGCATCACATTAGTTGGAAAATATACTAAACTGGAAGACTCGTACGCATCAGTGGTGAAATCACTACAACACGCGGCCTTAGCTGTTCACCATAGGCTGAATCTCACTTACATTGAAGCCGCAGATCTTGAACCCAAAACTCAAGAGACCACTCCTGTCAAGTATTACGAAGCGTGGCAGACATTGTGCAAATCAAAGTCAGTTAACTATGAGTTTACTTATTTTTCTAACTGATCACTCATTTATTTATTTATTTATATCAGTGGTGTCTTAGTTCCGGGGGGTTTTGGTAATCGTGGCATTGAAGGCATGATACGGGCCATAGAGTGGGCGCGAAAGAACAAAAAGCCATTTCTTGGTGTCTGTTTAGGTCTTCAGTGCGCTGTCATTGAATTTGCCCGCAATGTGTTGGGTTGGACTGAAGCGAACTCTACAGAAATGGTTCCCGAGTCAACAAAACCTGTTGTGATTGATATGCCTGAACATAATTGCGGTGATTTGGGCGGAACTATGAGAGTAGGAAAGCGCGAAACATTGTTTAATGAGGGAGATTCAATAATTAAGTTATTGTATGGAAACGTTTCTTCAGTTGAAGAACGACACAGACATCGATATGAAGTAAATCCAGAATATGTTGACTTTTTCAATGAGGCGGGGATGAGGTTTGTAGGACACGACCAGACCGGCAAAAGAATGGAAATAATGGAGCTCTCGAATCACCCATACTTTGTTGGTGTCCAATACCATCCCGAGTACTTGAGTCGTCCTTTAAAGCCTTCGCCCCCATATCTGGGCCTATTATTGGCCTCAAGTGGCAAATTATCGTCTTATCTCTCGCGTGGTTGTCGTTTATCTCCACCACACGGAAGCGATAACGACTCGTCTGACGACGACTTTATAATAACCAGAGAATCGGCTGAATTTCCTAAAGCTCGTGATACACTATCGCAGGCTTCTAATTGAGTATTAAAAATATATTAGTTGTTAAGTGCTGTACCTGTACTGAAGTTCTATCATAAAATAGAATGACATTAATTTAGTTTGAATTGTTTCGCACTAATAATCAAAAAATCTCTTCCCTCTTTCGGTACCATTGGTCTAATTTCGCGATTTATTTTATTTTTGTTTTATATGTTTACTGATCTGTAAACGATCGGGTTTTGGTCACTCCGTAATGATTGATGCACTTGTCTTATAAACCTATAGAATACTCTCCCAAACAAATTCATTGGTTTTCAGATCTATTTTATTAAATGCATTCATGCAATACTTAGATTATAAAAGACTGTATTATTCTATTGACTCACTTACTTAATGTAACATTTGCTGAAAGTTAGAAAGTCTTAATAAAATTTATTAAACATAATGATTGTGTTGTTGTGCAATATCTTATTGGTTTTCACTGGTTATGCCGCTGCCAAGCCTTTAGAGTTGGGTCAACCGATTCTCATTGCAGGCCAAGACTTGAACGAAGAAGAATCACATCCATATCAAGTGGTTGTGAAATCTCCTGAGACAAGTGCAATGGAAGTGTCAGACGATGATGAATACGAAGAGACAGTACCTGTCAGAGTAATTGCCGTTCAGCCAAAGTTTTTTAAAGCACAAAACAATGATTTGACTGCATCTGCCAGTGATTTACAAGCGGCGGCCACTGGTTATGGACATGGAGGTCATGACAATTCAGGCTGGCTTGATATGGGAGCTTATAGTGGCGGATACGGCGCTTTCGGATGGTATGCTGACTATCCTGTCGGTGGAGGCCATGGTTACGGACGTTAATGTTTCGGATATATCTCTTATTTATTGTTTTGCTTTATTTCATAACTGCATTATTTAAATCATTTATATTCTAATTGAGTTGCGCTTACTTTCAGTGTCAAAATTAGATCATTTTCAGTAAATATACAAATAACTATATTTGCTTAAGCCTTAAACTCGACTAAACTTTTGTTTTAACACTTTTGTCAAATTTTTTTGTGATAATTTATTTTACTTTTTAATATTAAAATCTCATTCTTTAGCTGTTCATGAAATCTAATATAATTGTAAACAATTTGTATTTTCTTATGTCTCGAGTCGAAGAAAGTTAGAAATGAACTCTATTTAAAAAGTTTTATTTTCTATAACTTCCTTATTATTATCAGATTATTATTATTAAGTCATTTGTTCAATAGTTGAACAACTATTAGCTTGTAATGAAGTTCTAATTGAATAATCTTAAATGGGAATGAAATGAAGTCAACTGTGAATAATGGTTGAGAAGCTTTTCATTTTTAACACTATATTATAAATAATTAACACTTTTTGTTATTTTTGTAACTTAAATGTTTTTAAAGTAATGAAATCAATTGATTAAACTTAATAATAATTTTCTATCAGCTTTTTAGCAAATAATTTGCACTTATTTTATTGCCTTTTATTGAAGAATTGTCGCTTAACCTAAATGTCTGGTATTTATATCAATCACTATTTAAAGAGTAATCATTATTGTTAACTATGATACTGTTTGTGATTTGCTTTTGGTATACTCAGCAATATTTCAATCTTTCAACACCTTTATTGTAATTATTATGATATTTTTTTTATTAAGTTATGGTATAAAGAATTTATTAGTTGTCTTTCTAATGGTTTAAAATTAAGTCCTTTTTAAAGCTTTCATTTATTAGAAGTCTCAATAAACTGAAAACTTTGACTTTTGGTTTTTTAATGTAATTTAGTATTTATTTTACTAAAAAGTGTTCTAATGTTATGAGAATTAAATAATAAAAGATGATAATAATGTGCTCTTAACTTCTTATTGATAAAAATTCAATAAATTTTATATCAATACAATAATTTATGGATAAGTTTAAACTTTTTTAATAAGTGAAAAAAATTATTCTATTAGTGATTGATTGTCAAAGCTTTTCGGTCAATATTTAGACCTTCTTCAGGGCTTACGTAAAAGTTTTCAAAACTAAAATATGATTTCATTACAAAAATACATTAAACAGACTTACAGTATAAATAATATAACTTTTCGATTGTTGAATGAGTTTGTTATAGCCATTTATAAATCGATTCCACGTGAAGGTAGAAATTCTTCTTTATTTTTGTTAAGTAAAAGACTTTAATCTGATGTAAGGAATGGCAATGTTTTCATAGTTGCAAATCATATACAATACCTAATTATTAAATAATGTATTGATAGCGCGTTCAATACATATTCAAAATATAATTATTGCAAAAATACACTGTATTCTAAACATACTGTAAATCAAAACTGATTTGTTGTTTAATTAATGTGAACAAAACTCGAGTCAATTACTGTATAACAGATATTATATCAATCTTTTAATCTTTTCAACAAAAGATGTCTAAAAAGCGAATAACAGTTAAAGAATCTGCAAATGATTTTGGGTTTGAATTGTTTAAAGTTTTCATAAGTCGTCATCAGAATGAATACAAGAACTTATGCTTTTCTCCGTTCTCTGTATTCACTTCGCTGGCAATGGTTCTCAAGGGAGCAAAAAAGTCGAGTTCATCACAATTGGCAAAAGTGCTTCATTTGAATGATTTCAATAACAAAAAGCAAATGTTTGAAGAGATTGAGGCTTTGAAACAGTCAATAATTACCGATAATCACGACATTATACTGACCGGAAATTATGTTTATATCGACAAAAGTATTACATTAAAGCGTGAATATAAGGACGAGTTGAGAGACTATTTCGATGTGAAGCCAAAAGCTGTTCAATTCAATCAAATTGAAGAAACGGTGAAAACAGTGAATAGCGATTCGATGGCGAGCACTGATGATGTGATTGACGAAGTGATTGCAAACAAAGACATCAGCGATAATAAGAACGTGAAACTGATGATCACAAACGCGTTCTTCTTTCGGGGCTTTTGGATCTCAAAGTTTCAATCGATCGAAAGACAAACTTTTAGTTTTGCGAAAGCACTCAAATCCACTACAATTCGAATGATGAGACAGTCAGGACTTCACAGATATCTATACAGCGAAGAATTAAAGGCACAGATGGTTTCATTAGAGTACGTGACCAGCGATTTAAGAATGATTGTCGTCTTACCAAAAGAGGAGTCGAGTGATGCCATATATTTGATCAATGAGTTAAACAGAGAGAAGTTCATTGAGATATTAACTAAATTAAGGGCTAAGAAGAAAGTAAGAGTTGATGTGACGATACCTCGATTCGCATTAGACGCTCAAAAAGTGTCTCTTCAGAGGACAATCATAACTATGGGAGCCATCGATGTGTTCGACGAGTCATTGGCTGACTTGAGTGGTATGTGTAATGAGAAGATTCATTTGACTAAAATAGTTCACAAAGCGTTCATATTAGTTGATGAAAGGGGTGCCACAGATCCTAATGTTCACCTCAGAGGCTATAACAGAGACCAACTCAAAGACAAAGACAAAGACAAACTCAAACAAATTCCTATATTCAAAGCGAATCATCCGTTTGTGTTCATTATTTATGACAAACCATCAAAAGTGGCCGTATTTATGGGTCTATTCGCTGATCCGCAAGAAATGCTTGAAGTGGTTCGAGAAAGCGATTTAACTCCCGAACAGATCAATGATTTGCTTTTCAATAGCGAAACAAAAGCCAATTGAAACATTAAATTGGATTCACTTTTCTTTTAGTTTAAAGTTTAATCATTTAATTCTTATATGTTTTAAAATTAGTTTTGATTTCTATAAAATTATCACATTTTGAAAGAGTTTTAATGCCATTAAACAAGTTTTCATCGATTTTTACAACTTTTAATTTCTAATTTACAATTTTTTGAAAATTGGGAAATATTCATAAACTTGACTGACTCGACGCTCGGTAAACGCTCGAGCGCCGAGCGTGAGCGCTTATTTTCCTCCGAGCGCTGCCATCACTGATTATGAATACATTTTTGAATATTACGTTAAATTCTCACATATAGTAAAGAACACAACTTTTATGAACTTTCTATTCCTCGCGAAATACTTTGAGACAATCATAATATAAGTTCAGAATTTTAATACATTTGTTGTTCATGAAGTATGCGTTGCCAATAACCGGCTCAGACTGTATTTAATTGACTTTTAAGTAATTGAAGTAATTAAATAAAAAATATATATTAAGTATTAATACAACTGTTTATTAAACTTTGAAAATAAGTTTAAAAACTTTGATTAAACTTTGAATTGAAAGTAAATAATAAAATGAATGAGATTTTAAAAACTGATTTTATAGTCATGTTCTTCATTACTTAGCATTAAATGTTTGCAAATTTCAAATCTCTTGAATTCATTGCTAAAGAGTCGACAAATAGGCGTTTCGTGAATGAAGAGTTCGATAGTTTGATTGGACTCAAGACTGCGCTCAATACTGACTTTCAATGTAATGATCGCCGCTTTGGTAGTCCTGACGTCGATCTCAACCAATTGTTTGCATTCACTAATTATAGCCGCTATTGAACTGTCCGAAAGATTTCTTTGTCCGCGAAAATTCAATTTTCGCAATCGTTTTAATTTTCTTATGTCTCGAATCATGTGATCAGTGAGACGGGGATGAAAGTTCTGGTTCTGTCCACTCGTGAAGAGGTGTAAGCTTTGAATTTGAGGCAAATATCTAGTGATGGCTTCGATGGACTCTTTGCTGACCGACGTCTGATCGATCTGCAGAACAACCAATTTATTGCAATTTCTCAGGTATTTAAAGCAATTATAGTTAACAGCATTTCCACTAATGATTGCTAAATAGAGTTCTTCTAAATCCTTAAGTTTTCCAATGTTTTCCATCAAGAAATACATTTCCTCTTCATTAATGTTGTTCTCTATTGAGAAACCGAAGTGAATAAGAGACGCGAACTTTCGAGTTATCGTTTCGATTGAGTTCATGTTGAGCTTCAATACAAACAATTGCTTTAAGTTTATATTATGTGGTATTCTATTAATAGCATTCAGACTCAGTATATTTCCGGGCACTTCCAGTTTGGATAACGAACTCCCGACCGAAGAGAAGTAGTCGCCAACAAACTCTGTGCTCAAAGTGTTTTCTAACTCTGAATTATAAATATAGCCCCGAAAGCACGGCGTATGCAATATAAAGGTCTCCAACTTTGACCACTTCGTGAATATTATTTGAAGGCTTTGTTCGCTTATGAAGAGTATCACAAAATCGATGTATAAATACCTCAACTCTGGAATCCTTTCACTGAATTGTATGACTTCTTCTTCGCTTACGATTAGAGTTCTTTTGCTGACTGAACAATCGCTTAATTCGATTCTCATGTTTTGAAGACTTTGCGGACAATTTCTTGAGACCAAATCCAATAATTTTCTTTTGCATTTCGTGAACTTAAGGCAAATGCAAAGAGATTCCAACTTCTTATACTTTCTTAATATGATTGCAATGAATTTCTTGTCCTTATTCTCTGTTCTTTCCGTCAAACGAAAGGAAACCATTTTAACAACAGTTACTTTTTTGTTCCTAAAGTTCAAACTTTGGATTCTGTTCTCCTGTATCTCATAGTCTGCGATAATTAGCGCTCTTTTGGCCTCAAAAGCAATTTTTGTGATTTGAAGCCATAGTTTGCAAACTCTCTGTGCGTCTAATTTTTGGTTAAAATCAAAATAATTGCAAAACAAATGTAGTAAAACATCATTCGGTATGTCTTGAATTGATTTCTTATTTTTACTTTTATTTAAGTTCAAATTTTTGGCCATTTTTTAGTTTTAACGCAAATACAAACTCAATAAATAATTTCAAGAATTTATTACTTTTGATTTGACTTTAACTGAAATAAAATTATCAAAATTTGAATTAAATTGATTCTCAATCACAACAATTAAATTTATTGCATTCTTACTGTGAAACAAAGTGAACTAATAATTAATTAACTCGTCATCATTACATATTTCCATTCAATTGGAAACCTTTGGTTTTCTTCTTGAATATGTGTTTATTTTTATTGAGTCAATGCTACAGAGTATTAACAGAGTTAATAATAAGTCAAATATACTTGAAATCTGTCCACAATTTAAAATTTTAAATATTATTAAACGTTAGTGTATTAAAAATAAAAACGCTTCAAATAAAAAGTTTTATTCAAATTATTTAATTTGATTCAATTTGTCAAATCATTGACGACTTATTAATCACTATTTTAAGAAATTTAAATGTTAAACAACTATTAAGTTTAGAAAGAGTTTCGAAACTGTTTCAAAAATGTATAAATCATTTGTTAAAAACTCAAAAAGTTTTAAGAATTGGATTTATTAGACATAAGTTCTTATGCTATGAGAGAAATCATTGCGTTATTCACCAGAATATTAGCGAAGCTTTCGATCCAAAAGTTGCAGATTGTTTGACAAAGAATAGAAACAAATTGATCTTAATATTAAATAAATGTCTTAACATTGAATGTCTTTATTTGAATGAATGCTTTCTTAATATCGGAACCATTCAAATAATTGCAGACAATTGTCAACAATTGAATTGTTTGAATTTTGGTCCAAAAATTTGTTTTATCGATGAAAAAGATTTAGTGTTAAAAATGTTAAACATTTTGCCTAAAAGTTTAAGACATCTGACGACTAATCGTTCTGTAAGAGTTCTGAATGATATTCATTTCGAATATTTAAGTATTAATGGCTTTGTTGAAGGCCTGCCATCACTTCAAAGATTGTCAATAAATTGTTTTAGAATTTAAACTCAAGTGAAAGTGATTTGATTCAAACAAATAAACTTTTTGGACATTTTCCGCTTTATTTATACGGATTTGATATTGAATTCATTAAAGCTTTGGTTTACTCTAAAGAAAGACTACTTCAAGAGCTATGAGTTGACATTCCATTTATTGTTAGTGATTTACATAAAATACCCGAAAATTTAATTCCGGATGCATTGGCTCTGATATGCAGAAAACCAGATTTGAAAAAACTTTTGATCGAAAGCAATATGTTTTCAACTAAATTCTCGATAGAATTACAAAATATTACATATTTGAAGAGATTTAGATTAAAATATGAAATTAATTCAATTCTAGATTTAACTGATAATCATTTTAATGGTCTGTCGAATATTACATTACTTTCATTAGAAAATTGTGAATTAAAGCCTAAAGTTGTAATAAATTTTGGAAAACAGTTCACAAGTTTAAACTAATTTGTCTTAAAATATGTCCAATTTTTGTGTCAATGTAATGATCAGAACTTCTATGATTGCGTTCAATGCCATAAAAGTTGTATTAATTCGTTGACTGATTTGTCAGAGTTAAAGAATTTAGTAACTGAAGAGTTCAGGCCTCGGCTTATGAGACCATTACTTATCGATTGATTAATCAATTATCGAAGTCTACAAAAAGTTGTTTTTCCGATTGATTTCGAGGGTTATCCAGAACTGACTCATCAAATATTGAAGATTTGTGTAGAAATAGCAGAACGAAACTCAACCAAATTGTTTACCTTAGATATCAGTAAATACATTGTGTATGAAATGCATAGAATTATAGAAGAAGTCTTTATTTCAAGAAATTTACGAATTTTTATTAACACTAAAAGTTTTTAAAGAGTGACTTTCGCTTAATTCAACATTTCTCTCAAGACTTGAGAATATTTTTTAATTACTATTATTTATTGATCAAAATTTAGAGTCATTTAAATGAGTAAATAAACTAAAATTGTTATAACTCTATTAAACTCATGTCATTTACAATTTTGAGTAGTTTTTGTGTATTAATTAAAATGAATTAAATAAAAAAATTTGTATACATTTCAAAATTACGCGCTTTTTATGAAGAGATGCAATACTTTTCTTATACTAAATAACACGTGTTTTTGTTTATGTTTATGTATCATATGTTTTCATTTGAATTTATTTGAATTTAAATTTATTTATAACTCAAAAACTCATTTAATAACAGTTATGACAAAGAGTTTAAAAGACAATTATTTACGTTTAGCCACACTTTCGGCCACTTATAACATCATTTTACAGGTCTTTTGTCTTTAAACTATTTTTTAACTTATTTATCATTATCTCGGTTTCAATATTAACTTAATTTTTTAATTAACTCTTAAATTATTTAAAAATAATAATTAAATAATAGATAAGTCTTCGAATCGTGACATTCATTGCAAACGCATTCATATTAAGACATATAAGTCGTGACGTTTTGGGTGTTATTAACGTCAGGTTTGTCTTCATTTGAATCACAATTTTATGACTAATTTATTAATAAATAAATAACTTTTTCATTAAGACTGTTATTATTGTACACAACAATTCAGTTCTTAAGTCGCGAACCTTTCCGTCGCGTTTCCATCAGTTCCACAAAATCTAATGACTGGTCAAAAGTCGTGAATCTTCTGAGTCTTTCGTAAGACTTTTGTTTACTTTTTGATTGTAATTGAATTTAATTTATATAATAATATATTGATTACAGAATACCCTTATCTTTAATTTGTGGCACATTTTTGTCACTTATTTGGTATTTTGTTCTCCAGAGACCTGATGAGAGAGTGGTCTCTGATTATGGGATTGGAGTCATCGCTATATTTATTTCAGTGATAATCGAATTAATAGCGGAACCGCTTTATGTTTTCGCTCAAATCAATTCATTCATTAGGTTTAAAGTAATAACAGATGGAATTTTTCTTCTTTCGCGATGTCTTATAATGGTTTCATTTGTTTATAAATATCCACAAAAAGCAGTTTTAGTGTTTTCTTTGGCGCAAATAATCTCATCTCTAATCTATCTTTTAATCTATTATTTATACTTCATTTTTGTTCAAAAGATTCGTTTCAGAGATTTTATTCCAAAAACTATTGAAAATAAGGTAAAAATGAAAAATAAATCTAAATTATTGCTTAAACTTATGATATTTTTGATGATAAACAGCCCTTTTTTGATGAGACTCTTGTGATACTGACATTAAGTTTTCTCAAGAATACAACTCTTAAACAATTTTTAACAGAAGGCGAAAGATTTGTGATGACTTTTTTCAATGCAATTACATTTGCAGAGCAGGGCATATATGATGTGATCAATAATATTGGTTCACTTCCAGCACGTCTTGTCTTTCAGCAGATAGAAGAAAGTGGTTTTTTGCTCTTCTCTAAAAAAATAGATCGCGAAAAGTCAGCAAATGATCAAAACCAGAATGATTTGATTGAGTCGAGTCTTATTTTGAGACATTTGCTTAAAATAATGATTTTGATTGGTTTAGTGATATTCACATTTGGATATAATTATTCAGAATTAGCTCTTATGATATACGGAGGAAAAATGCTGAGCGAAGGTCTTGGGACTAATCTATTGCAATGGCATTGTGTTTATGTTCTCTTTATTGCGATTAATGGTGTCACTGAATGCTTCACTTTCGCTGCAATGAATAGCAAACAAATCGATAAATTTAATAAGAAAATGATCACAATTTCTATATTTTTTCTGATCAGTTCTTACATTTTGACAAATATATGGGGTTGTATTGGATTTATTATGTCCAACTGTCTCAACATAGGATCAAGAATTTTCATTAGGTTTTCAATTGTTTTAATTAATTTTCTTAAATTCCTACCAACGCTAACGATTTGCAGTTTTATAAACTTTTTTGTTTTAGTCTTAGTTTGAATTTCATTTCATCTTATTATCTGAACACAAAAGCGAATTCTCCTTTAATTGGTTCAATGCCTCACTTGTCTGTTTTGATTTCATTCTTTGCAAGTTATGCATTGCTTTACATCTCACGGGTAAGTAATATCAGTAGAACTTTATTATTAATATCATTGCATAGACTTATAGACTTGAATTTCATTTTTCAAAGGTATTGTTATGTTGCGAAACATCTTTAACTCATATATTTCTTTTCATTCTTTTTGGAATGTTTTGTCTTTTTGGAAATATAGTCATCATATATAATAAAGAGAAAGAATTGGTTAACTTTATTATTAATTTATTTACTTCCGAAAAAACAAAAAGTTTATAGATTTTGAATTGATTTAGAATTGATTTATTAAAAGTATAATTTATTTTTCTCTAATAAAAAAAAAATTTCTTTTTTATTTTGATTAAAAAATTTAAATTATATCTTGGAGTTGACCTTTTAATGATATTTGTTAAGTATTTAAACTTATTCCGGTTGTGCGATGTGTTAGACTTTTTCATTTTTTATTAAGTTTGACCTTTTGTTACCTGAGAGACGACTTATTTTATATAATGAAAAATGTTAGAGACAGATAAAAATTACAAATCTATTGAAATTTGTTTTTTAAAGAAGAGAAACTATAATTTTAATACTAAAATCGACTCGAATTAAGTTATCTTACTTTAGGTTCAGAATGAAATATAGCAAAACATAAATCACATAAATCTTTAGAAAGAGTCCTATCAGTAGAAATAATTATTAATCAGGTTGTTATTCATGAAAGTAGTGCATCCTGTATGGGATGTGCGTGAATAGCATTAAGTATTCCCTCATCAAAGAGCGACAAAGTGAGAGATCAATTGC
>JAQGAM010000307.1:0-14217 GCA_034697665.1 Nanhermannia comitalis
AGCTCACGTAAGACGAGGCATAAGAAAAAAATGGAAGAGATTAAGTCCAGAATGTATACCAATGATTATAAAGTTAATTATGATAGTTGTGATGACTATGAGCAGTGCCAGAATATCTATGAACACACTATCAATGATTATGAATATATATGCCAGGACATGCTTGAAGATAATCCCATATATAAAGATGATATTTCTAATGGCACTGAATGTCATAAAACTAATTCAATTTATAGTATTTAATGTATAATATATTGGAAACAAAATTAATTTATTAAACCCGCTATTTTATGTAATTATTAACTTATAAATACAGGTACAGGTATATGAATGTTCTTAAAACAATAGTAAACTATTTTAAGATTTTCAATTATTATATTTTGTGTTGTGTTTATGCTAATTATACTGTAGATCTCGGAGCGATTAAATACCAATTGTTGACATACTGTATAATTTAATGAGTTTCTGTTAATGGTTTTGATATTCTGTTTCTAACATTTTCTTTTTAATTATATTCAATCACTTGTTTCGTTAGATACATAAGAGTTGGCCGTAACTAGCTATGGGGTGAAGGGGCCCGAACCCACGAGCATTTTTAGGCTGTGTCAATCTCATATTTTCCTGTTGTTGCATCTAAACAAATATTTATGTGTAAGGCACTGATACTCAATCAAATAATTTTTACTTAAAAATAACAGTAATTTTTAACAGATTTTAAATGATTTGAATATGTTTTAATGTCAATAATTTTCTTAAAATAGCTGCAAATTTTACATAAAGAAAGGATTTTATAAATTATTTTTTGTTACAAACTTCACATTTGTCATGCATTCTAATTTTGAGTTAAACATTGACAATAAATTAGAAATAAATAATTAAGAAAAACACGACCAAAAACTTGTCAATTTACAGATCCCTTAACCAGATTTTAATTCAAGCAATTTTTCACTTTAATGAGGACTCAATATCTATTCATTACTTATTTCAGGGTCTTCTTCAACAGGTGCCGGAGATGGAGTAGTGCTTGATCTTGGTCTTGGAGGTCTCGGTGGTCTTGAGGATCCCTTAATTGGTTGACTTGTTGTCGATCCTTTAATAGGTCCTTGAGATGCAGGACTCGATCCTTTGACAGGAGGAGGAGGTCTTGTAGGTCTCGAACCTTTTACTGGTCCTTGAGTTGTAGTAGTGGAACCTTTGACAGGGGGAGGTCTTGTGGTTCTTGTTGGTCTGGACGAGCCTTTAATAGGTCCCTGAGTTGGAGGACTCGAGCCTTTGACAGGAGGTGGAGGTCTTGTAGGTCTCGAGCCTTTGACTGGTCCTTGAGTTGTAGTACTCGAACCTTTGACAGGAGGAGGTCTTGTGGTTCTTGGTGGTCTGGAGGAGCCTTTAACGGGTCCCTGAGTTGTAGTACTCGAACCTTTGACAGGAGGAGCTCTGGTTGGTCGGGTCGAGCCTTTGACAGGAGGAGGAGGTCTTGTGGGTCTCGAGCCTTTAACTGGTGGTGATTGAGTTGTACCACCTTTTATTCCACCTGCTCGTACTGGTGCTGGATCAGTAGCTGGCGTCGTTTCAGTAGCTGGTGTCGTTCCAGTACTAGTTGTTCGCGGCGGACGGCTCGAACCTTTACTAGGTGGTCTCGTTGAAGAGGGTCCTGGAGTTGAAGTTTCTTCTTCTTGACCACCGTCATCGGTTTGTTGACCATTATCTTCTCCTTGTTGTGTATCATCTTCTCCTTGTTGGCCATTATCATCGGTTTGTTGGCCACTATCATCGGTTTGCTGCCCACTATCATCAGTTTGTTGGCCACTATCATCGGTCTGTTGACCATTATCATCGGTTTGTTGGCCACCATCATCGGTTTGTTGACCATTATCTTCTCCTTGTTGTGTATCATCTTCTCCTTGTTGGCCATTATCTTCTCCTTGTTGTGTATCTTCTCCCTGTTGTGTATCTTCTCCCTGTTGTGTATCATCTCCCTGTTGACCGCCAGTATCCCCTCCATCTTGAGGAGCCTGTGTTGAAGATCCGGTGTCATTAGCTGCTAGTGAACCTTCAGGGGCTACTTCAAGAGTTGGATCATCAGGTTCTTCATCAGTTATATCTTTTTGTAACTCACCTTCATCAGGAGGAGGACCAGCTGCTGGCTTAGGCTTTCTTGGTTTGGCGTTCGGGTTGGGTGGTTTTGGTAGAGACCATTGTCTTGTCTTTTTATTCCAAACCAGATCCTGTTCCCGGCATCCATATACATATTCAGGTAAATTACAAGTCTGTAACCTCTCATCAAAGACTAATCCAAATGGACACGAAAATGTGAAGACCTGATAATTTTGTGTGTCATCTGTTCTGACACATTTACAAAATTTGTTGCAATCGTTTTTGTCTCTGTTATAGCCTTCCCGACTACACACCGGTGACTGCTCACGAAATACAGGCTGTTGTCGATATATAGGTTGTTGATAGTAAATTACATAATAGGGTTGATATTGTGGTGCATATGGCTGTGGATATTGTTGTGCAAATGATTGTAATGATTGTATGGGTTGTATCTGTTGTATTGGTTGTATCTGTTGTATGGGTTGTATAGATTGTAAGGGTTGTATAGATTGTAAGGGTTGTATAGATTGTATCGGTTGTATAGATTGTATCGGTTGTATAGAACGTATCGGTTGATATCGGCTTTTTATTGGAGCGTATTCTGAATTAAGTAAATTATTTTACACAAAATTTGAATTGAGCTAAACTTTCAAACTATTATCTCAAACAAATTTCACTTCTATCAAAAAAACATCTTAATTTATTTTTAAGGAATTTTTTGGGTTCATTAAACTCGTTTAAATTTTTTTATAACTTGAATTCCAATAAAATGTTTCTCTCTGAAGAATTTGTTTGAGATAACATCTGAATATTCTTACTATATTGGATTTGAGTACATGTTATTTCCACAAATAGTACGATCAGTGTGCAGATGGACAATAAACTTTTCATTTTCTTAAAAGTTTAACTGATCCTTATTTGATGTTTATCTGAACAAAAAACTCAATTTTAAAGTTAACAAATCTTTTTAACTAAAATTAATTACAATCAAAAAGTTAAATGCTATGAAATAACAATTTTTCGGTAACTTATAAAAAATCAAACAATTATTAAATCGAAAAAATTTTAAAGGCTTTTGAATGTTTAATTATTTTTAAAACAAATAATGTGATACTGACTCAAAAATTCATTTTCATATTTTTTTACTGACAACTGAGAGATAATCTGATTTTATGCAGTTTTTTCCAGAGATTCTTATCTAAATTGCATTGACTGCACGTTTTAGTTTCGAATATCAATTTTGTGGAATTATTATTCAGTGGAAAAGTCTAATAATACATCATTTATTATATAAGTTTAAGTTTATCTTATATATAGGGAAAGTGACATTGAAAGTGATAACGACCTAAAACTTGAGGCGACCTTAAACTAGTTTTGTCGGCTTTTAAGTAGCAATCAATTGAGTATTTTTTAAAATAAATGATTATGAGTTTGTGAAACCTGGAGTT
The DNA here is from genome assembly GCA_034697665.1 of Nanhermannia comitalis. NCBI lineage: Eukaryota > Metazoa > Arthropoda > Arachnida > Sarcoptiformes > Nanhermanniidae > Nanhermannia > Nanhermannia comitalis. Next base: position 3,543 of record JAQGAM010000307.1, read on the forward strand.
CGCTCATTTGATGAAAGATTATAATAATTTATTGAAAAATTTTAAATACATGAAGTCTATTGATTGACATTTGCCCAAAATCTATCAAATTAATTGATTTTAATTAAGAGATCAAAACATTATACGCCATAATAATTTATAACTTATTAATTTATTCTTTTAGGAAATTTTTTGAGCCAATAATTTATTTTAATAAAGTCTGATTTGCAGATACTGTACAAAAGAAGCTTCATTTAGAAGAAATTTTTTTAGTATGCAGTTCACGAAAATTTTAATATGTATGACTGGTTAAAAAAAATTAGTTGGAAATACTTTTAACTTAATAGCTATTGGCAATAATTTATTGCAATTATTATATTCTGAAAGTTTATTGAGTGAAATGAAGTTTGTTTTAATTAAGTTGGAAAAGAAATTGAGATAATTCAAGTCAAATCTAATTAAAATATTTATTTTTATTTTTATATTCAAGATTATTATTATTCTGAATACAATAATTAGTGATTTATATTTATTAAATGAAAAAAATGTTAATTTGCAAAAATAACTGTTTTTTAATACAATTAAAATAATACTTTAAGATCAAAGAAATATTTTTTAGTGAAAGAGATTTAACAGTTATTTCGAGGTTTCGTTTTTTAGCTTTAATTTGGTTTATAACTTACAGAAAAATGTTAACTAATAAGAGATTTATATTAAAATAAATTTCTAATAGTTTTGTGAAACAGCCTATATTTTTACATAATTTATTAAAAATATTTGTTTTTATATTATAAATAAAGTCGTGAAGGCTTAAAAACTTTGGTATAGACTCTGCTAAGGAGTTAAATCTTATTTAGAGTCTAAACTTATTCCTAAAAGATTATTAACTACTAAAAAAGTAAGCAAAAGTTCAAATAAGTTTAAGAATCTATGGCTATCTAATGGCTATCAAAACATTATTAAATTAATTATTATTATAAGTCTAATCAATCAATAAATTAAGGTTAATTTGCACGATATATGTATATAAACTTACTTTTTAAACACCAATTAAAAGATAAAAATACTTAAAGAATATTTAATAAGTTTATTTCGCAAAACACAAAACAAATAAACTATTTATTATATAATACTTTTGCTTTTCTAATAACTCTTTCAATTGAGTTTTATGACTGACTCCACTTAAAATACTAACTAAAATAAAGTATAAAAATATAGTTTATATCTTAAAAGTTTTAAAGTCCATTAAAAGGGAAGTTAAATATTTTGTTTCCCCAAATCATAGCCAACCAAAAGTCTAACTCAAGAATGATTTTCAAGTATGATTAGGTTTTATAACATTGATTACCACTCCTTCTCGAAGCCACCATTTTATGAATTGTTGCTAAAAGTGGTTAAAACTTGAATTTTCAGATTCTTTAATTGAGAAAACACTTTCGGGTCAAGATATCAGTTCTTTTTTTACAATTACCGGTACAACAAATTGATTCAAGCTTAGAGTCACGTCTTTGCTTTGTAATTGAGTCTGAAAATACTTTTTGCTCTTTTTCTAATAGATATAGAATTTACATTGATTTTGATAAATAATGTTATTTAAAAATATATTTAAATTATATTTCGAATTATAAGCTGAATGAATACGATTAGGTTCTAAGGCAAGAGATCTAATTGAAACCTTTTTTAAAGATATAAAGTTCAAAGAGTTAAAATCACTTTTTTTTATTACTGAAAATACCAGTTTGTTATCAAATTAAAAGTGACTTTGGAGACAGACATACGATACATATCTATTATATTTATAGGAAATTGCCTTAATTTTGTTATAATTTGAAGAGGCAATACACGTGTCGGAACAAACATACTTTGGTGCGAAAGAGGTGTTTAATATACCTATAGTTTCGAAAAACAAAAGTATTGTAATTATATTTTTTTAGGAGGAAAAGGGTTAAGAGAGAGGATGGCATTAAAAAAAGCATTACCTCTTGTAATTATCTTCAAGAAAGAGAATGAGAAAAATACTGTACATTGCAATTAAACTAATAGTATTGCAAAATGCAAAACTTGTGCCGTGTGTTTAATAATGCAGTTCAATAGTATTTAAATTGATTAATGATTATAATAAAAGAGTAAAGAAATTTATCCTTAAGTTTACGTCTTTTAAGTTTTAGTTAAGATAATTGAGACCATAATTATATGGGTTGAAGGCACTGTTTAAGCATTGAGCAAAACTTTATTGTAAGTTAAATCACTATTTTATGTTTGGGTACACTCTTTGGGTTCATTGAATCGCGACTATGGAGTTATAACTTTTTCAGAAATTTTTAATTTTAAAAATATATCTGAAATCATGATTAACTTATTTACAATGTATTTATTTTATAATAACTAAAGAATCTTAAGTTTTATTATTGCAAAAGATTTTAGAATTCTGATTACATTTTAATTATTATTAAAAAATATATTATATGTAATTAAAGCATATTCAGGAATTTTATGCATTCTTAATGCCTCACAAATAATTCTAAATATGTTACAATATGTAAATAACAAGCGAATGGGTTTTGTACAGAATGAAAGTCACAAAATTGTCATTTTATGGTTGGAAGACTCGTTTTAAGAAAAGTTGTCTCAGAAAACCAGAGAGTTTTGACCCCCATCAGAATTTGAATAAAATTTCTAAATTAACCCCCCATCCAAAGGTTCGGGACTTCCTCAGGTCTGGCTCAGGTATGCTTTAATGTAAACTAGTGAAGGAAAAGTTGAAAAATTTCAAACCCATACCCACTCAAACCCAACGAGTTTTCAAAAATGAAACCCATACCCAACAAAAACCCAAACCCATTATTAAGATATAGGTATTTTTGTTTCACAAATATTTTAATCCATTATCTATAAGGCCATTAATGTGATTTATCAAACATGTTTAAAATAAAGCACAAACTGCAACAATGAATGAAACATTTTATTTGTAAAAATATTAATAACTTTAAATAAAATGTGCGCAGTGCCGTAGCCAAAATTTTCACTTTGTGGGTGGATTAAACATCAAAAAAACCCAAAGATATAACGATTTTTTAAAATTGCTACAGACTTACACTTAAAATGTTTAAAATATTGGGGCTATAGCCCCCCTGCCCACCCCTAGTTAAGGCTGTGAAGGTGTGATAAAAATTCAATAAATGAAATAAAAGTGAAATTAAATCTCATTATTATTAGAGCTTAATATATTGTAATCCTCTTTAATAAAACAAATATCGCATTAAGAAATACTTTAATTTTCACTATTTATGCCCATATTTTGAGCGTTTTAAGTCCCTATTCCCTTATTTTTACCAGTTTTTAGGCCCTATTCTGAAGGATTTAATAACTTTATTTACTCAGTAATATAAGTGTTCAATATTGAGATAACATGAAAAATATTTGAAAGTTGTGAACAAATACCGCATTCAATTACAAGTAATTTTCAAATTAAAACAAAAAGTAAAAACTTTAAACTCTAAAGAATTAAGTTATTTTGGGATTAAAAGTTAAAATCGATGCTTTTGTTTGAGTATTAACTAATATAGAGATCGAGTCAGAAATAAAAACTTATCAACATATGATTTAATCATCAAACTCTAAACCCATACCCACCCAAACCAAAGATTGTTGGGTTTGGGTTTCAACTTTCCTTCACTAATGTAAACCATTTGTTATATTAACTGTTCTCTCAATTCATTGAGTTTTCCACTAATAATTATGTTTTAGTATTCATTTACATTTGAATAAGATTATTAAATAATCAAAAGCAAAATTATAATTAATTGAAAAACTTATTTACCGTTAAATGATAAGATTTTTGTAAAGAATAACAATAATTGAGGGTAAAGTCAATTCAATTTTAATGATTTTGAGTGAAACTAAACGGACATCTCATTGCTCTAAACACTTAATTCCCAAGATTTGGGATGAGAACTGTGTCTCTGTCTCTTAAACTCTGTTACGACACAAGTTTTTGAGAAAATTATAATAAATTTACAGATATTAACAATTATTTATCTTATAAATAATGATCAGAAAAAGTAGTTTCCGAATTTATTATATTAAACACATTGTAAATTAGCACCGGACTCAATAATACAGAACACATCCTGCAGTTTAATTTCCTTGTAAGGAATCTTCAGACTTTTTTTGGTACCTGAAAGTCTGATAACCACTGAAGAATAGAATAAACTCTGGCCCAGTCATTGCATTAGCTAATTGTCAGCAAAATATTGATGTAAGGAACAGGCCAGCAAATCATTGATGGTAAGGACAGAAGATATCGATTTTTTATAGACCTGAAGTTATCATTTGTATGAAATATTATTGAAACAAACCATAATGTTTTGGTTTATTTATTTGTGTTTGAGGTAAAGCACGCGATCATAATAATGAAATACTTCTCAATTATTGAGAATATCTTTTAAAATACAGATAAAATTTAGGTCTATTAGAATACACGTATTTATTCTCTTTAATAATTAGGAATTTATGACTATTTAAAATATTTTATTGAGAGTTTCAATCAAATAATAATTACAAAACCTAAGAGAAAAAGTTTTCTGATTAACATTTCTAATGATACAGAAAATAATACTTAAATTCATTAAATTCGATAAAATATAATACAAATGAGGTTAAGAAAAGAAAACTTTTTTTGTAAAAAAGGACAAAAAATTAATTAAAAAGAAATCTTAAAAGTAATTTATAATTCAATTTTCTCGTTGACTACTTTAGAAACAGTTTTGACATTAATAACTGCAGGCAATGAAGTAATGGTAGGAATATTCTGATCTCCGGTCACTTCACAAATCCATTCACCGCTATCTCTATCGGCCTGAGCTGACGACACAACAAGACTACAGTCTCCCAAACCATTATTTCCACGCCATCTATAATGAGGTGAAAGTCGGGCCAAATTGAAGCCAATATTCTGTCCGTCTTTTAACCACAAACAATCTCCGACTTGATTAATAACCTCACACTCGAGTACAAAGTTTTCATTTTCTAAGACAGTAATACTTTTTGGCTCTTTAACAAACTTCTGAACAGATCCACTATTTATTGTGTTAACTATTGGTACATTCACGGGATTTGTTGATTGATTGATAACAGTTATTATCCAATCAGTCAATAGTTGAATATTTACTTCATCTGCAGATTTATCAGCAGTTGTATTAATAAGAGTTGAGTCGAACCAAATCGATTGATTTGATATTACATTAATAGCTCCAAAATAGACGGGAAGTCCGGCTGGGAATCCATAAAGCCGTTCGAGTTGATCCATCATTACATACATTGTGGGGAAGACTTGAGGATCAATCCATAGAATCTCAATATTCTCGAGTGAAACCAATGGTTCCACAACTGTTGCTGTTGCTGCTGCTGCTGCTGTTGCTGTTGTGAGTGTTGCTGTATTTTTTGCGGCTATGTTTTGTCGCGTTATATTTCTTATAGTTTTAGTGACAATATTATGAAAATATCCGCCAATCGCTGAAGACTTCTCTCCGATGGCTAATAATGTAGTTTTATTCGGATTCTGTAATTCTGGATCATATAAGTTGTGTTCGTTTAGATATTTCATAACAACTCCTTTATTGGTATTTATAAAAGTTTCGATATCTTGAGCTGTGGCAGGATTTACAGGACACGGAAGCGCCAACTTTTCTAGTGGTTTCACTAAATTTATTTGTCCGACAGTTGTTAGCTTTAGGTGTTTAGCGACCTATTCATAGATAATTAGTTTTTTTAATAATAAAATTTTGTACTTAAATAACTTTTATATTTTCAATACTTACGATTCGATCTAACACGACATAGAATGGTATGGAAGGGCTATACTTAAGAGCCACTGTTTCATATGCTATAAAATCAGGTGTGGATGGCATGAAAAAGCCGACCAGTTTAGGGCCGGGAATTGTATCATAAGCTATTTTATCTAATTTTCCATTTATTACTTTCACATGAGATGAACTTAACTTCAATATGAATGATAGCAATGCTGGTGGATATCGTTTGCCGTAATATTGATATTGTTTACCATTAAAATACACGACAACATCGCCCTCATTACCGAACGGGGAATTGGTTTCTCCGATCAGAGATAGTTCACAGACAGTTATGTTTCGATTTGATAATAGTTGAGCTGATGTTTCAGCGAAATCATTACCACAAGAGCTCTGCTGAGACACTTCTGATCCCAGTTGCTTAACAATTAGTATTAAGCCATTCGTGTGGTTAACTATGAAATCATTAGCTGTCGCAGAGTTTAACTGACAAACTCTTGTGATGCTGTCATGTTGTGGCAAATTCAAGAATTTAAGCCATTCAGCGCTCTCAGAGATGGTTATGAGTGGTACCGAAATTAAAATTAATAAAAATAACTTCATTTTTTAGAATTAAAAAGACGATTAAGATCTTAATTAAAAACTAACTAAAAGTTAGATAAAAGAGAAATGAGTTATAAATTTTTGTTTTTCACACTTTTATTTACGAACTTCACTACTAAGCTAACGTGTAATTTACTGAATGGTATAATTTTTTTGTTTTATCTCTCGTCAAAAATGAGCCCATTGTATCATAGGTTAACAAATAACACTTATGATTATCTTTAATTGTTTTACTGATAATTCATATAAACTGAAAGTCATACAAATATTTGATAATAGGCTGTGATTTGTTTTGCAGACAGATCAAAGAGTGGTTCAAATGACGCACAATGACTATCTGAATAAGACTATGACTTTATTAGGCTTGGCGTTTGTTTATTGGTTAGGGTGACAGTTATGGATAGTAGAAAATCAAACAATCGTATCAATACTATCAATACGTTACTAATTTAAATTATTAATGCAGTATTAATAGTCATACAATGTACTCATTGTTTAAATATTAGTTTGATATCTGAGTTATTTACCGAACAATAAAAGAGCTAATATTGCATTTTAAACAACTTAAAACTTGTACTTAACTTACTCAAAATGTCATAGGTTTGTGTTTAAAGGCTTAACGTTTTATAAAGTTTGCATAATTGTATTCATCAGTCGTTTTTATAACTTTATTTGAATGTATAATAATATAATGTATCAAATTAGAGTTGAGTCAACTTTACTCTTGAGAAATGTCGATAATAAAAATTAGATAAAACTTTCAAAGTCTGATCTAACGAGTTATGAAATCTACTCTTTAAATGAATTTTAGTTTACAGGAAAAATTAACTTTTTATTGTTATCAAACTTATAAGATTTTCATTTAATGAACAGTAAAATTGTTTACAATGAATATAATAATTAGGAAATAAGTCAAATGAAAGAACATATAAAAAGGTGTTTTCAATAAATTAAAGTCATATAAAAAACTATTACTAAATAACCATTAGTTTAACTCAAGTCCCTCTGTCCCTCGCTGTGGTTGAGACATGGTAGCGATCATATCATTAATCTTAAACTCTTTATAAGAGCACTTGGAGAACTTGCGAAAACACTCACTAACAGGAGATACCGATTCATTGTCCTCATAATTTAGCTCTAAGTCCATCAAATGGGTTGAATTAAAATCATTTTTCTTTAATAGACTGCACGCAAACTTTCTGAAACATTCATCATTATCATTATCTATTACATAATCAAACGCTTTCCTTGCAATCATCGGCTCTTCAACATTAATCTCCAACTGTGCTCCAGTGTCTCGTTTAGAAATACCACCAATTACAAGACGAAGTAGTTGTGGGTTTGCGATCGCTATTTCGGTTAAGACGGGAACTAATTCTGGTTTATAAGTAGTGATATAACGAAACAAAATTGATATAATTCGTTGAAGTTTTTCTCTGCCAACAGAATTAGTCTCAATATCTGAATCTTTAATTCTTCTGCTTCTTAGAAACAGACAATTGATTTGTAATATAATGACTGAAATTACGATCAATAAAATGAATTGATATCTCATTTTAAAAATCTTATAACTTTATGACTTTTTAAAACTAATGAAACTTTTGTTTAACTGTTAGAAATTATGATTGAGACTAAAACAAGTAATAAAATTTTGGTACTTTTATCCATTTTTAATATAAGTTATTAAATGCTGATAAGGGTTTAATCAGATGATAAATTTTCCAATAAACTGACCATTGGCTAAGTCTTACCATTGTTCTGTCTATTTATAAAACTTCAAGGCTTGAGAGATAGCCTTAAGTCTTAAGTCTTAAGTCTTAAGTTCTTGGAAACATCCCTGATGTTTATGATTCAAATCAATATTTAACTATCTATAGAAAGTGAAAAGTAGACAAACCTGATAAGAATGTAAATATCTATAATTTTCTAAATCCTTTCACAAATTCAGTGCAGCTTAACTATGGAAATAGATTACAGCTGCAAATAATTTAATGGACCATAACTGGGTTTCACTCATATACAAGTTAAATAAAACAAATATGGATTTTAATCTTTGTATTATTTTCGTCAGTCTTATCAAAATGCTATCAGTAATTCCCTGAAGAATTGCTGACTAGTTAGCAAAATGTGGTCAGTCTAGTAATATCCAGTATTAACATTCCATTACTTAACTGCACAGAGATTTATCTCAATTATCTCCAAAAAAATTTGTGACGTGTGAGAAAAATAAATTATTTATAGTTTTCAATCATATTCATAATTATATTCATTTATTTTTTAAAGTGCATTCTTATAATGCAATCCTATTAAATATTTGATAAGTAAAGAGCTTTGTATGAGACTTGTAATAAAGTCAATATCACCTGAGCTTAAGATCACTGACCAGTCGCTGCTCCCAATGAAAAAACAAGAGATGATCAGTCAGGCGAACCTCATGGGTGACCTTCACCAGTGATAATGAACTGATGGTATGTTGACATCGACACTAATGTCTTGAGAAACAAGTTCGAAGACATTCACTTACATAACATAACTTAAGTTACATCAGTCTCTCTTTCTATACAATCAATTTTAAAGTATGTCAAAACAGAAACTTAATATATTTTTTTCTCTAAACTATTTACTTCTCGACTTGTCGTTTGTTATACAACTTTCTCTGGTTAAACATTTTCAAGAAGTTGTTCGTCAACTTTTTTTCTTTGGGTTTTTGGCTTAAATTCCTATTTCAAAAGGAATTCAACTTTCTCTCCAATTTTCTATAGCTTTTTAATAGTCTATAACTTAGTTTTATTTTATTTAAATTTAATGATCCGATGAAAAAAGGAGTTCAATATTATGCCAGAGATAATTAATTTAAGTTAAAATTTTTGTAATGTTGGATAAAATGATGGATTCATTAAAAGGTATTAAAAGAATGCTGTGTTTAGTCGTGAAATTCAATCAATTTGATGTGTTTTATAAAGTAGTAAAACGTGTAAATCCGTGTAATAAAGTATTTTTTCAATTCTCTTATAGTTTTCTGTTTAACATTTTTGAGTTTGATTTTGATCATAAATCAAGTGAATTGTTTATTCTTTGCAACTCTATCATTGCCATCACCAACATGTCCACCGCATCAACTGTTCCATCCGTGCGAATGCTATTTGCATGCGGACAATATGAGAATTATTCGTTGCGGAGGACACGACTCATACGACTTATTACCAATATTTTATGGTCTTTCAAATTATTTACCTAAAGATGAAAAACATTTTCATATGTTTTATATGAATAACACCGCCATCGCAAAGCTGGGAAATGTTTTTCACGACATTACCTTTGATTATATATGTAATTATTAATTCTTTTTTAATAAATTTAACTTTTTTTATTGAATTTCTATAAAACACAGAATAAACTCAAAATTTAAAAGATTTTTTTAAAGTTTCAAATAATGAATTAAACTTTTCAATTGTTCTTCTCAATAAAAGTTTATGAAAGTGTTAGATAACTTTTAAATTCACATATTTTCAAATATTTAATTTTATTTAAATAACTTTTATATTTATAACTTAAATATTTAATAACTTTAATAAACTTAAAACTTTTGAAATCTGAATAAGAAAAATGAAATAATGTTTTAATACAATAGTTATAAAAATGAATAATTTTGAATAATTCACAGACTTTGACGGCGCCAGTAATTTACAATCAATAAACCCAAACGCATTCGATATAACTGGTCCGTATGTCAAAGAGGTTCGAGCATTCGATACACAACTACAACAATCATCACTCGAAGACTCAATACATGGACTCTCAAATCTATTACATATGACTGTTTCAAATGTAGGCCAGTGTCCGCCCGAAGAACTACTAAAGCCATGTAAATGCGAATACAGGTCAGAAGAGTGGCAATGGGTTCACGCGAAGTTCACCCGAATTATCTGTGGAGAAGACACGGAAGAAGACTTACTATCACTTTATGCTCAAAATAAGAATCGCACTGAAGAACAAATAGGATATTATACTATGAGAAGACTTGAAATATTTTTCGAAAGATTAAGTGAATCCTTAAACAAAATTAATTGGCAGAAAAGGTTTGATGAGTTTATACTTCAAAATTCCCCTATTATTGAACTGCCCAGAAATGTCTTCAATGATATTATATTTTATGGCATACGCATCGATAACTGTCCGAGACTGAGTACTATTAATCCTATGGCCTTCACTATTACCGAACCATTTGTTCAGGAGTTACTCATTAGAAGAACTAAACTCGCAAATGACAGATGGAAACAGAGGGA
>JAQGAM010000308.1:0-14198 GCA_034697665.1 Nanhermannia comitalis
ATAAGTTTGACCCAAACCTGGTGTCATTGATCTGATTGAAAGTCACCAAATCATTGTTTTCAAATTTCCATTGAAAGGAGACCTGCTGTGGGTTGGCCTCGACGTCGCACTCCAACTGTACTGTCTCGTGAAGTGATACTCCATACGCGAGTCTGTAATTCACCACAAATTAGTTATGTATTAAAAGTTTGAAAAACAGCTTGTGTTCAATACATTGATTTCCTCCTATTTTGTTCATAAGAGTATTAAATTTGGTTATAATTTGTTATTATGGCTCTGCTTTTGTTACTTTGGTTACACCAAAAAAAATCGGAGGGTATTTCCTGTGGGCACCGGACATATCATTTCTAATATTGTTATTATAGGGAGAAGTGAATCACTTTTTTTTATGTAATTAACAAAAGAGTGGAATATTTGCTAAACTGAGTACAAAAACAAAACCTTATGTTAATCTTTATATTATATATTAATTAAGGCCTTGTTATCCATAATTACAGTTTTTTAATTAAATTTTATGATTTAAAGCTATTGGAAAACACATTAAAGTTCTTGAAAATCACGATAAGCTGTTTGCAAATTAGTTAAGAATTTGTCATTTGTTCACAAATTATAAGTATATCATAGTATTATTGATATATTTAATGTAATTTTAAAAGTTCTTATATTTTTTATGAGTTTATTTCATTGATTTTATTTTTGGTATTAAATTATTTAGTTTTCATTAATGATATATTGAACAACATATAGCACTCCTACTCATCTTATTTTAAGTTAAATAATGTAAGTATACTTCAAATGTTTAAGGACTATACTATATTAAGCCCAATATTTACAGTGAATTCAGACTATGAATAGTATCCTTATCCTCAATAATTATTATCCGTCTCAACCATTGTATTAATTACAAAAGTAGTCCAACTTATGCGATAATGTTATCAAAATATTACAAAACAGTAGAAATTTTTTGCGGTTAAATTTTTGAAGATATTTTGTAAAATAGTTCAGTTAAGACCAGAAATGATGTGAACTTATATTAGCCAAAAGATCTATTAAGTTAATTATTAACTCATACAAATAACTTATATATAAAGAAACGGTTTGCTTTCAATACTAAGGCTGTTTCAATTTAGATTACATTACATTAGTTTCGTGTTAAGTCAATATTAGTAATTGAATTTAGTTATAAGGCTCAAATTGTTATTAATGATTCATTAATATAAATACAGGTATTCAATAAAAATAAACATAAAATTGAAGAAATTTAGGAATTCTCTAAAAGTTTTTTTAAACTTATTCAGAGCAAAAATTTATAATTTATAAACAATTCAGACTGAGATAAATAATGAAAAACATTTCAATCTGAAAAAGGGTTTCAGAAATAATCATTTGTAACGGGATTTGTTAAGGATTATTAATTCTATTGATTATTTTGATTTAAATAATTTAGTACATGAGGTGCTTGTATTGCTTTATACCGCTTAGTATTTGAAATAGAAATAAAGGTCATCAGAATTTGATATTTGTTTCTATTTACTGATAATGTTATAAACAGAATTTCAAAACTTTTTCATAAAATATAGAGAATCTGTAATGAGACTCATTTAAATTTTAGAATAATTTTGATTTCACTGATGTTAGAGAGAAAATTATAAAAGTTTTTCCAAAATTAAACTCAATTTTGCCTACAATTTAATGGAATATTCCGTTTGCATTATTTATGCTCTCAAAAAAGGAACCTAAATATTATTCTTCATATGCATTCAGTATCAATACATCATAATATACAAAGCATTGCATAACTAAAGGGTCAAAATAAAGTGGCGCTGAAGGATAAACCAAAAAGTATTTTAAGAGCCACTTCGGATAAAATGCAATTTAATGAGTATTTCTAATGATAATCTCAGAGCTGATGTTTGTAGACCAGTTCAAACATTTTTTTTTAATTGAAACTAGTGTTGGAAAATTTCTGGATAACTTGTTTTGTTTTGCTTTAATAATATCTGATGAACAGATTTTATTCATTATTTTATCATTAATACACATTTCTATGTCATAATATCCATTATTTTGTTATATATCCCTTATTTTTATCATTTAAATTATTAATTTTTAAAAATTTCAAATATAACCTATAAAAAAATTTCTCATGTTTTGAAGAGAATTTTTATGGAGAGAAAGTTTTTCAACACTAATTGAAACTCAAACTTTAACATGTTTATTGAGCTTATGATCAATACTAATGATTATTGATCTGTTTTGAATGTTGTCCAAAAAAAAGTTTGATTAAGAACCATATACTCAAACGATTGTTGGCAAAAACTTTTGGCCATTATTAGAATCAACAAAAGATTATTTTATCTTTTTCATAACTCTGGATAAAAATACACGTTCTGTTATACGGTATTATTATTTAGAATCACATTTTTTATTTGAGTATTTAATATCTTCTAATGGAATAATTTCTTTTTATTTCTGTATAATCTCTTATAATTTATGTTCTCAAATAAAATAGATTCAACACTAACAGAACAGAACATCTAATCCTAATTAAATATTCACAAATCAATCACAAAATTAGCTAAAATTCAAATTTTCCTAATAAAGTAAAAACAACTGCTTTTAACAGATATAAGAGAAGATAGGAATCATTAGAACTGACAATAGTGGGAATATTCGAGTCCAGAGCATAGGCTGGTATAACAATATAGATAGAAATGAGATATTGTATTGTAAACTAAAGAACATAACTTTATTTTTATCGCCTCTTTCTATTGAAGTAATTTATTAGAGTTGGCAAACAAAGTCCATTTGTAAAATGTCAGGACCAGGTCATGAACAAAATAGGAAGAAGAAGAAGAAGAATCAGTATTTTGAAAAAATGAACACAAACTTATAAATAAGGCGCTGACTTGGAGTTAAGAAGGAATGGTAAATGTTAGGGTTAGACATGACTTACGTGAATTCTGTATTGCAAACAGGTGCGTATCTTATTTTTAAATGGATTGCATTGCTAAGTGCGATTCCTTGTTGATTGGATGCCTCGCACTGGTAAGTGCCACTTTGACTCCGCGTCACTCTTTGCAGAACCAAAGATACATTGCTCTGAATTATACCTAAGAGTAGCACAAGTGCCCCGAAAACAGTTCGGAGAGAGAGAATACTTGTGAGTAAGAATAAATAAATGAAAGTCTATGATAGAGAGTTCAAATCGAAAAATGTTTGTTCCTATGTTCTGTATACCCATCTCAGTTTAAAATATAAATATAAACTTTATTTTTGTGGGTAAACGAAATTTCTCTTCTATTGATTCATTTTGAGAAGAATTGTGTGCTTAAAGTTCTGGGAAATATTATGAGAAAGTTTAATAAAATTGTAAATTGTTTTCATCGTATTGTTGAGTTCTTTTTAATATTTTATGTTTAGTTTTACGAATTTATAACTGTTAAAAATGTGTTTTAGAAATACATCCGCATAGAGTTTGAGAGAGAAAATATTGTTCAAACAAAATAAAGCCTATCGGGAAATAAATTTGTAGCCCATTCTACCGATAATAATCTTAACTTAAGCTGTTCTAAACTTTTATGTTGAAAAATTTTCTTTTCACCTTAGGAAAGGTTATTAAAAAATATAATAATAAATCCTAATGTATATAATTTGCAAAATAATATTTTTGTTAAATATATAAATTTATAATTGGGTGTAAATGAATCCCAAAGGAAAGAACTTTTTTTCGGGAATTAAATTGTTGAACTAAATTCTTGAGTATACAAAAACTTTTGCATTTCTATATTTGGTACGTTCATAGAGTATAAATCAGATAGCGATCAAAATATAAAACGCCTCGAGGCAAAGGCCATCTTAAGCAAGAAGCAAACTTACGAATAGCATCACTGTTAGAATCACAAGAAGTAAAAATTTTATAAAGAGAAATGTATTTCTATAAGACATGTAGAAGTTATAATTCTTATAAGGCTTTATACACTGTTATATCAAGTCTGCTAAAAGAATATATGAGTGAGTGGTAGCAGTCTTTTAGGTTACATAACATCGATCGACTCCACTGCTTCTCCCGACCAATCGATTCTTTAGCAATTTATCTTGAAATTTATACCTTGTTGTGGATGCAAAATGTTGCCATTGAATCGCCACAAAATGGGTGCATTTGGACGTGGATTGGCATCAATATGACAATCAAAGTATATATCGTTTCCTTCCTGTAGTGATTGCAGTGATATTGTCGGTGTTCCCAATTGCAGAGATAACTGAGGAATATCTGTTGTAAAATAATAATCTTTTAAACTTGAATTCAAGGTCTAGACTGTGTTAATCTAATTTGCATTAATGAGTATTTATGTTTTATAACAAAAAAATGCCTTATATTTACACTTTGTTGTTGTGGTACATGTTTTTTGTCATATAAATAATTAAAATCTCAAAAATTAATATTAATTTAGAGAAAATGAGATTTCATATAAATATAACATTAAAACAGAGCATTAGAACTTTGAGAAAGTTTTGCAGATTGGGTACTGTTATAATTAAATTTATTCAAATTACGTTACATGAAATAGAACCAAAATATGAACTCAACGATGATTTATTTGATAAAACTTTTCCACAAAATCATCGATAGCCAAAAAGTTTACAATAGAAAAAGTCCCTAAAAAGAAGTTGAGCCAATTCTTTGATGATCTCATACAATAAGTTATTGATCTGCAGACTGAAGACCATTCAAAATTGATTGGATAGGACTCGTGCTGTTTTATACAAAAAGTTAGCTTTACCTAAGAGTCAATTTTCTTTTTTCTCTCAATTTTTTCTCTTTAAAGTTATTACAGCAAAAACTTCCCGGATTTCTCTTTCTATATTGATTCGCAATTGATTAGTGCTATTATAACATTAATGACTTAGATTTATATCAGAGATAATAATAACTCTTTAATAATAATATAAATTATTTGTTTCTGCTTCAGTTGGCTAATGGAGTATCAACTTATATGATTCTGTTTGATGTTTCTGATACTTTAGTACGTTAGGGACTCTTTCTATATATAATTAATAAATATAGAAAATTAAATATTAATTTACTAAAAGTAAGGTGGATGTCGAAAATGGAGACAAAGTTAAATAAAAAAGAGTGAGAGGCACTACAGAGCAAATTTAATTAGTTGTCAAAATGTATCTGACACAAGAAGTGGTACTTCAATACTTACACTGAACGTCTAACTTGAGCTGGTCAGAAATGGCTGAATTGGTAATTTTGGCGTTTTCTGCTAAACACGTCAATATAGCATCGTTATGAGCGTGCTTTAGTGTTAATGTCAACGTTGTCGATGTTTGCAGTTCACCTTTTTATTGTAAGCATAAATAATTAAGTTTCACTTTATTTTCTAAAGAATAAAATAAACTCTAACTCTTATGTTTGTGCACTTGATCTCTAAGCAAACAGAATAGAAAAGGAATTGAAAGTGAAATAAAAATGCGAACTAAAAAGTTATTTCAGTCAAATCTTTAACTTTTATCTCTTTTTCACAAAAATTGGGTCATCTATCACAGGAAACTCTTAATTTTGTTAAATCTTTCCATTATAAACAGCTGACAACACAAGCCTAACAATAAGCTTTTTGTGCAATAATTTTATCACATGTTTAGTACCATTCAATGGTGTATTATGTCGGGTCCCATCAAAAAGCCAATAAAGAACTGCTTTGGGTCTCGAACCAAAAGTATTGCATTCAAATATTGCTTCGCGATCTGCCACCAGTATTGGCGTCAATTGAGTTATTCGTACTTCTGTCGGCTTCACTGTTCAAACAAATCAATTTTTTTGGTTTATTACTCTAAATAAATAATCAATACTAAGAAATCTCTCATTAGAAACAGTCTGTAATTTAACTTTTAAGAGCATTTCTTAATAAAAACACATAATAATGCTTTAATCTCACTTCAAATAAAAGTAAAGATATATTTTATATAATATAAGAAGCAAATAACGAGAGAACAATTAAATAGACTTTTATTTAACTGGTTATATAAGATGATTATTTTTTAATTAATCAGTTTATGCCTAATCTCTAAAGTAAGTCTTTATTTCCAAACATGATTAGAGCAGATCTTTTCTCAGCAGAATCTTATTTACTAAAGCTATCAAATCAAAGCCTAATTTTTTGGAAACAAAGTTAGAGAAAATAAAATCGAAACTCTCGCCCGTTTTTCCAACAAAACTCGTAAAGGCTTAACACAAAAGCGAGCGAAGACGGTATTGTACTTTTGTTTAACCACTAAATTCACTTACAATTGAGATCTAATGTAATTGATGTAGAAGATGGCACTGTTATATTATTATTAATTGCTTGACACGTGAAAATGGACAGTAAATGATGGCGTGCTAGTGATGTGATGGTTAGCTGGTTAGTTGTCACTGTGGAGAAAACAACAAACATTGAAACACATTTATTTTTGCTGAAGACAGACGCGGGACTAGAATTCAATCTCTAAGGATTACGAACTTTGCTTATCATAATATGTAATCAATTGCTCTGCATCTGGAATTCGTTGGGTATCAAAGTTTATTAATTATAGTAAGAGTTTGCTTATTATTTTTCTATACCATAATACTGGTGTACTGTCTTTATCGACGAGTTCCCAAAGTAACAAATAATAAATCATTTGAAGATAAATGCCTAAAGTTTTTGTTTATATTATGTGCGTATTCTTTGGTTAATATTATGTCAATTATTAACAAAGAGCACAATTTGTAAACTTAATTCTTTTAATAAAAGAAATTTCTTGTGTATATTTTATATACTGTTAATGTAAACTTTATTCATAAGCGAATGGACTAATTAAGGATTTAATTAATGCCATTTTATGTTATATTTGGGTTATGATTGAAAAATATATAACAATTTTTTTTCTTTAATAAAATCTTTTACAAAAAGCAAATTTTGTAATCACTTTTGCATAAAAAGTAACTTTCAAAGTAATTTTCAAAGATATTTTCTGTTTTATACTGAATATCTCACTCTTGAAATGTTAAGAAATACAATAGACATAAATCGATAAATAATTAATCAATCTTATAGTGAACTAAATTCCATCCTCTTATAAAAAGTATTTTTCAAACTTATTCACTCAATAAACAGTAACTACAATTTCCAGAGGCCTTAAGTAATATAAACGGTTGAAGCTTTACTGCATTGAATGCTGAAGAGATCCCCAGAAAAATGAAGTATAGAGACATATGAGAATATTTTTCTTACCATCTTTATCATTATATTCAAATGTATCATCAATAATTGAGTAATCGCGCCACCAAGTCAGTGATGGACGTGGTTTCCCTGGATAAATGAAAAGACACAACACAAAAACAAAAAAGTTATGTTGAGAGCTGAGAAAAATATAAATGAGAAAATAGCAAAAGCTATATTGAATCGGACTTTTCAACTGATACCGTTGTGGCAGTGGAGGAAAATGCAATCCAGTAATATAATAGCTTAACACAACAGTAACTGTGCGATACATTGGCTCTACTAACTTACTAATGAAAATTTAAAGAGAGATATAATGTTTAACTTGTATTATTTTAGTCATACTTGTATTTTTTGTTCAGCATTGCATACAATAGTCCACTAGAAAATGAGAATAAGAGCATCGATCGATTGAATGTGTATGTGATAAGCCTTCGTGATTATGTTTTATGGGGAATATAATATACAAAATGCAAGAATAAAACAAAAAACATTACTTTCTATAGAGAATCAAAATGTAGACAATCTCAGAAAAAGTTTAAATAAATTAATTCTTTTCTTTTTAACTTTGATAATAAACTGAACAATTTTATAGTGAAATAAATGTTAATTTATTTCAATTAAGTTTTACTCTGAAAGCCGTGAAAAGCCATACATCCTTTACTTAGATTGAGAGTCTTTTCAATTAACCCATTCATGTAATTATCAATGGTTTTTCAGAGCAATAAACAATTTTTTGACTCATTTAATATTTAATGCAACTGTAACTGTAACTGTATGTAACTGTATAGAATTTAAATGTGTTTTAAATGTCAAAATTAAATTATAGAAAATAAATGCATAGACTGATGATTAGTCAAATAAATGGGCTTTTCTACAGCGCGTAAATTTAATTTCTGTTTTATCTTTGATTCCTAAGCATTAGACCATTAGATGTGTATTTAAAGTCATTTCTTGCACTCTGATAGTTAGGTTGGGCTCACGTATCATTGGATGCTAATTAGCTATGCTTTAGAGTGATGTTCACAATCATTTGGACTCAGAATTACATGAAACGCAATCATAGCAATCATTACCTCCGTTGGTGGTGCAAATGAGCTTCAATTCGTCTCCTTCATTGTAAGGTCCAATCAGGCCTTTTAGTTCATTCCCATCCATATCTACTATTTGTGGCTCTTCCGGCGGTACTAACATAGAAAATAAGTGTTACAACAGTCAGATTTCATCTGAGTTAGTCTTTTCTGACTTTTTTACTGATTATCTTCTACATAAACAGTACAGTATATCAGAATTATATATGAGTTATATACGGATAATAACATGAGCAATACTATTATATCAGTATTATATATTCAACTCTCTATTAGAGGCTTACACGGAATTCGTAGATCAGTAAAATAGATCCCTCGAATAGACTGTGATTCAGTTTAAAGCATTAATTTTGAACTAAATTCTCAGAATTTTCTGATACCAAATATTTTGAAAATTATCTCAATTATAGTCTGAACTTATCATCTATTGAATAAATCATAATTATCTCAACTTTTATCCATTAGTTTAATAACTTATTCTTGATTTAGTGAAGACTAGACTATCAGTTTATTACAATCGTTAGATTTTAAGTCTAAGCACAATTTTTTCTAATTTATTTGAATAATGAAATACTTCGTTAATTTTTTCTTTGGCTCTTTAGAAGTTTGTGATGTTTATAAAGTTTATGAAGTTTATGAAGTTTATCATTATTTTTAATATAATAATAAATAAAATAAGAATATGGTTATTATATAGAAATTTGTAATAATTATTAGATTTAATCTATAAATATATGATTAAAATAGAAATTAAAAGAGACGAAGATTGAAAAGCTTTTTTGCTAAACAATATTGAATTTCTATGATATGAAATATTTGTGTGCGAAGGCATGTTATGTTTGTCACTTCAAGCATTGTGATAACGGACTATTTTTGTTATTAAGTCTGGAACTAATAGTAGTGCTTCTCGTATTACTTCACTTTATTGGAGTTCAGTGTCGCTCTTTAATGGAATATTGTTGTACTGAACAGATATGGAGAGTATGTTTCATCGACTAACAGAACACGAACTTATTCAAAGCCTCTCATGGGATGCCATTAAAAAGTTCTTGTAATTGAATTGTAGACAAGAAGAGTGTAAAAAGTAAAACAGCTCTAAATCTTGAATCCCGTTTTTTGAACAATGTTTAAAAAAATTATTTGAGAATAATTTTTTACTTTAAAGAATATATAATTCAATTCTCAGAAAGTAGTCATTTGTCAAAAGAATTTTAATTTTTTAAAAGCGAATAACTTTATATCAATTATTAGAGATTCTGTACTTGAGTTAAACTGTACTTTGTTTTAATTAAAATTTTGCCAATCAATCAAAAGAAGGAGAAAAATATTGTCCATTATATAGAGATGTGTTGAATAACCTGACTTTAAATGAGTGGAAATGTATTTATTAATGACTTACCGATAACTTTCAAAGAGATAACTGTATTAACAGTTCGAGCTTTCTTGAAATCAACTCTACACCGATAGTCTCCGGCATCCATTATGCGAATCGGATCGATCTGAAGAAATGCAGGACGATTATGAAGATTAAAGTATGCCCGACCTATTATTCAATGGATAATGAGATCACAATCATTAATCATAAAGAGATAAAAATATTTATTGCTCTTATTAATAAATTTTTCTGTAATTCATTAAATTCTATCTTTTTTTGTTGGATTTTTGATTAGAATTTTGATTCATTAGAACTTTTGTTTAGTAACGAGTGGGGAAAAAATAATAATCTTTTTAATAATTTTACGACTTTTACTCATATTCTAAATAAATGCGAAGCAGAAAAACATAAATTATTGTGATTATTGTTCACAACACTAATGGTTCAAAAATTCAAATTTATGAAATGAAGTGCTACTAATTCTCTTTGAAATCATTAAGTGCTTGGAATAGAGTGAATGATATGATGGGAGAGAAGAAGAGTCTGAGAGCAAAGCGACTATAAATTAATTGAAGTCAACTTTGAAGCTAAACTGTAATAAGATTTGATAAAAATTTGTGCAATCATTCGTTAGACAACTTACCATCTAATACTGTTGATGTTAATGTTCGAGCTTGTTCTAAGTTACCTAAAATGTTACGAGAGATTAAATTTGCATTACTTATCAGAATCAATGTAATATGTCTTTACCGGTATTTAAATATAAATCAAATGATTTATATTTTACAAAGTGTTTTGAAATTTTAATATTTTTTTAGATATCTATCACTTCATTAAATCTTAATATTCAATGAATATTTATAGGGTTTCCATAAATCAAATTTATCTCTAAATTTTCGAAATGAATTTATGTCAAATTCAATGTTCACTTCGCTATTTAAGTAAGTTTTTGAGTATTTTTAAAACTTTTCTCAAATAAATTTTACTTAAGAGCAGTTTTTCAGTGAAGTCAAACGAATTTATAACCATTTGCTTATATTTGTTGATAGATTTTTCGCACAATATTTGGAAGAAATTGTGCGCACTTTCAAACAAATTAGTTCAATGCCTTCAACTTAAGTTTAATATAATTTTAAAGTTTTCTTCCTCAACATTGGCTGTATTAAGGGTTAGAAAGAAATTAAATATTCGAAGTAATGGCAAGTGTGAGGATGTTATTTATTATCCAAGGTATTCACGGAAATGTGAACATAGACTTTGAGCAGTTAAACAGCTCATGTGAAATGCATGGAATTTCATTGGGGTTATTATAATATGATATAATGACAGGAATATGTATAATAAGTTACTATTACACTACTAATGGTTCAGCTTTTCGATGCTACATATCCTAAGATTAAATTGAGTTGAAAGTTAAGGGAAATGTATTTTTTTAAACTTCATTCTTTGTAAAAACCACAGCTAATGCACAACAACAACAACTCTAATGATAGTCTTTATGATAACAGATATTTGTAGAATAAACGCAAATATTTCCGTAAAATATTGTTGGAAAAGAGAATCAAATTCACAATTCATGACTATATTCACAGTTAGAATGACTTTTTCTAAAGCTATTGAAAATTACTAAATTTTTCATATTCTCATTGTGTGTGCATATATGTGGTGATGACTTCATCTATATAGTATAACAAATAAATAAGCTTTGGCTACAATACAAATCAAGGAATTTGGTTGTCGGCTATTGGGGTTGAGATGGCACAAAAATCTGAGTTAGTATGAGTTTAGGAGAGAGATATCGCTAACTGAACCATTTATATTTCCTTTGGGCACTTTTTCATATATCTTCGACACACAGACGTTTTATGAGATGTTCCGGTAATAAACATAAATAGTTTTTTTGTAAAAGCGATACTTATATATTTCACTGATCTTTAATCGTTTAATACAGTTAGCCGTTTGACTGTTAGACCTTCATTAACGTCAGTCTAAGTCTATAAATTAGATCCAAATTAACTAAATATCAGTTTTACGTCAGAAAATTGATTTTATATAAATCTTGTAAATTATTGTCATGAGATCGTTACTTATTACTAATATTTAGCAAAAATTTTGGGTCATTATTGAACTTAAACTATTATTTACTAATAATTATCGCTAAACCTACTGGTATATGAACATTCATTTCTGATAAAAGGTGTGTATATAACAAATTTACAATTACTTCAAAAAAAGACAAAGTTATTTTATGAGTGATTTAATGTCAAAATTTATTAGTATTGATAAAAATGGATTTGCTTTAGAGCTTAACTGAGTTTTGCTCTCAATTACCTAAAATTTGATTTAAAAGAATTTTTAATTATTACTAAAAAGGGTCTCTTTTTCGACACCTGCGAGTGAAACCGTTTAGAAAAGTTAATGTAATAGTTGTTCAATAATGAAATAGAGATAATATCTAAAAGAAAATCTCACGAATATATTTTTATGCCACAGTATATGAAAAGGTGAAGTGACTCATGAGCTGAGAGAGCTAGAGATAAAGTATACTTAACTTTAATAATAATAATTGAATGAGAGGGTACTATATTCTAAAAATATTTACATCTGCCTGTGTTTTGGTGGGTCTATAGTATGAAAATATTATCATAACTAGAAATATAATAATTCTATATAAACCATACATAAAGTTAATAACAATAAAAAAAACTCCTGTTTTTATTTTTTCAAACTCTAGTCATAGAAGCAAACATGGAATTAAATTGGGCTCAGAATTGAGGTCTACTTTATGAAAGCCGATAAAATAGTATACCAGTGAGCCTTCGTTTCCAAGCATTTGTTTGTTTTGACTCAATTTCATGTCTAATTTTGATAAAATTGTTAATGTTTTGGTAAATAATCTTACTTTTGCTTTAATGTTACGTTAGATTAACTCTTATTTTAATTATTAAGTTTGAATAATAGATAAGCAAAAAGCTATTCGACGAGATGTTAGAATAAGATTAAACAAGATTTATAGATCACAGATAAAGAACTCTAAGTTAAAGTCAATAACTCGTGAATCCGAATTATAAGCTGGTATTGAAGCTCTTCGATCGGAAATGAGGGTCAGAATATTTTTGCCATTGATAAGAGGACTGCACATTTGAGCCATTAGAGAGTGGTATTCCACTTGCCATAGTTTGTTCATTACCTAATCTTATACATAAATAAGCTTTAACTAAACACTCAGTTTGGTTGAATCAGTCATTCAAAGATTAGCTTAAATTATAGACGTATAACAAATCTAATTTATATCTAAAGCTTTGCTTTGGTTTTGTATCAAATAAATTACTTCAACAACTTCATTATTATATCGCAAGTATTCTGTAGTAGTAATGGAGACATGAATTTTCGCTCTCAAATCTCACATAACATTATGACATATTTATGTTTATTGCTTTCTAACTGGATATAATAGTTAAGCTGTTAATACTCTTCTGGCGTTTGCCAACTGGATATATATAAATACTTAAAAGTTATGTCAGTTTAAGTCTATTCTATGAGACACTACAAAATTGTGTAATCTGTAAATTACAATTAACTCAATATCTTTAACAATAATTAGTAATAACAATATGCCAACAATAGATAGTGGACTCGAGACTTGCAAATCACTCACTGCTATGCAAATAATGCAGATTTAAGTTCTATTTCGGAAAAGATAAGGGATTTGAATAAAGAATTAAAATTTTTGACTACAAGTTCAGGATTTGTGAATCGATTTTATGGAAATTAAGACTAAAATATTTATAATTTAGGCTAATTTTATGCTCACTTTCTTTTTAATGGTCTATTTTTGTTTTATATCTTTTTTAAGCTCAAGATATATCGATATTTGAAAAAAGCTAATGTCTTAGGATTTAGTGACTTATATAAACCAAATCAAACTCGAGATTTTGCTAATTTTGAGAGGTTTTGAACAATAGCTCTACTGGTTATCAAACAATATGGTGACAATTGAGAACAAACTTAGAACTTGTGCAGATCTTACTTTAAAATATAAGCACGTAATAAAAGACAAGTGAGGCTTAACAATAATGTATTGTAAAGATAAGCTCATGTGCTGTATATATAAAAAAAGAAATCAAAAAAGATTTTAAGATTAATGTATTCTTTTCTAGAATTAATGGGAGAAGAATAGAATGAAACGTCAATAACAAGCACAAAAAATTACTATTCACTGCCAAATCCATTTATAGACAATATGAGTAATAAGAAATGAATTGTTATTATATCATAAATAAATTTATTATCCATCAAAAATTGTTTTAAGCGCTAAGAATTTCTTCCAATAGATAAAATTCAAAGCTATTTAATGCTCGACAAGATTTACGTTCAGAAAATAATGTTTTAATGCATTATTACTTGTATAAGACAACAGGTTTGGGATAGTTTTGCCATAAATGAGAAATATAATGGTAAGTGAAACAAATTTTTATTGTA
>JAQGAM010000309.1:0-14197 GCA_034697665.1 Nanhermannia comitalis
GGTGTATAGAATAGCTCAAAACCTCCGTTTTAGGTTTTGAAATCGAGTGTACATCTGACACAACAGTGCAGGCTTTCTTAAGTTAGGAACTATGTCAGGCCAGGCATGAGTTTAAGGGTTTTTGAGGTCTAATTTATTCCTTGACATCTATAGTTTGACTTCGATTTAGCATATCATCAGTACTTTAAGAAGTGTTTTGAATGTTTATCATTCAAATGTTTAATCTTAAAAGTGAATAAATAACGAATTGTTTTATAATTGATTATTTACTACATTTAAACCTAAAGCGTAATCAAAAACTTGTTTTGCATTAAACGTTATATAAGGAATTTTTCATAATATTGAAAATCCTTTTTAACTCAGTATAAAAAGATAATAGATTACAGGAATTGATTATAGTTTATCAGCTTTATATTTTGCATTTTATACAGCACAGTACCGAAGATTTTTAATGGTATGCTATTTTTTTTTAAAATGACTAAATTATTCTAAAAAGCAAATCAATCTTTGAAACTATACTCTGTAAAATCAATTAATTTTAAAATAACTTTTAATTTTGGAAATTGAGGCTAAAACTAAGTCAAATTAAAGCAAATTTCCTCATTTTACCAAAACTAGAAGCTTCTCTCGATTTTGGTTTTATAATAGCTTCTCAAAACTCAATTGTTTTTTTAATTGCTAATTAATCTTAAGTTAAGATCCATGTCAGATAAGTTCCCCCAAAAAGTGCTGCAGCAGTAGTTAGCTCTATAAATAAAAACGTTGATCCTATGGTTAAAGACATTGTGAAATTTTTTTAACTTTCTCCGTACAATAAATATAAACTTGATTTAAAAGAAAAATGGTCTCAAAATACAATATATAACCAGTAAATCAGAAATTGAAACAATTGATCACTTAAAATAGGTTTTCAATGGTATGAGTGGGTGTAATCAACACGTTTTCTATTAAAATCGGTTGTATAATGTGGATTAGAGTTTGATTTATATGATAATCACTCATGAAATAGTCATTTTAAAAATTCAAACTCACGTATATTTAATGCTAAAAAGTGAATAATAACTTAACTTTATATATAGTGAGCCGAAGATATATTAAGTTCAAATATACAGGCATTTCATTACTATAACAATTAGCTTAAAAATTTCAAAGAAATGCATTTGATTATAAAAAAGAGTATTCTTTCTAAAAATACTTATTAATTGTTAATGTTCTTCACATCATAAAAAAGGAAAAAGTACTTTATTTATAGCAATAGTTAAGTCTAATTTTATTCATTTAATTATAAAGCGGATTATATTAAATATAATGGTCTTATTGAAAGGGCATTTCGTGATTTCTTCAATCTTTTCTAATTTGCAAATCACTAATATTTGCAACACTAACATAACATGCTTTAAAATAAGCAAAACAAGTAATAATCGTGTCATCTCTTTTCTATTTCAAGTAAGAAATACTTAAATAAAATCATAAGTTAAAAGTTTCTAAAAGTTTATTTTCAACTTTTCTCTCAATCAAAGACAACAATGAAAGCATTACTGTCATTAACTGTGCTCTTTATTATAGTTATATACGTGTGTTGTGCTAACAAACATCTTATTTCTCGGGTAATTACTATTTATTGTGTAATTTATTGATTGGAAAATAATTTACTTTTTCAAGTTTTTGGATTTTATTCTATAAATTCTGTAAAATTAATATAAAGTTTTATAATAGAGTAAAAGAGGTGCTTATGATTTGACTGACGGATGGTATCATTTGATCAATGCAGTGAACCCAAGTTTTAATTGTCAATCAGACGGATATTATGCTGATATGGCGAACGGGTAAACACCGATAATCTTTAAATTAGAGCAAATTTTTAAATAATTAAATACGATTCTGATTTTGTTCGGTCTTTCGTTAAATTAAAAACTAATACAATTATAAAAATTGTTGCCAATTATATAGTAAATTACTTTTTACACTCAGACTAAACTTAGAGTAAATTAACTTAACTTTTAAACACACAATAACTTAATATCTTTTAATTAAACTCAAATTGAGAAGTAATCATATTCTGAAAAATATACAGTATTATCAAAATTTAAATCTTGAAAAACGTTTAACTGTATAAGTAATTGTAAATCATATTTATAATACAACTGAATTATTCAGTACATCGATAACTAATAAGTGTTATCACATTTACGAATCTATATATTTAGCAACCATTCAATTTCAAGTTTTAAAAAACTATAGAGACCAGAGACCGGACACATTCTTCACGATTTAACATATTAGTAAATATTAATAATAGCATTAGTTTTAAAGGTTTTAAAAAAAATTATTAAATTTTATTACATAAGTGCATGTTTATGGCTATTTAATTCAAATTTTATTCAAAGGTGTCAACTATACCATGTTTGCCAGTTTCTTAATAATCCATACTCTAAACCGGTAAGAAAGCCAATTAATTTAATTTAATTATTATAAACGCTTTGTTTAACAAACAATTTAAAATCATATCATTACATAATTTTGCTTTAATTTATACAAAATGCTTGTCTTACATAACTTTTCTTGTTTTTGGAAAAGTATTCTTTATTTCATATTAAATCAAACACAACATCTTTACGACTTGTTAGCAATGAATTCTCTAACAAATCATTTTTGGCTCTAAGACTCGTTTCTAAAGAAGTATAAGTTCTTTTTGTTTATTGCAATATATAATTGTAAGTTAAATTGATGGCTGAATAGTGAGTCACTATCCTATCGAACATAAGAGTTAGGTTTATGATGCGCTTTATCTATTCATAATTTTCTAGCTTATAATTACATAATAAGATGTGATTAACCCTTATTCTCTAATTCACACGTTTATGATTATCAATCATAAAATACACGTATTTTCAACTATAAAAGAGAACGACCTTATAATCAAACTAGAATTTTATTCACCATAAACAATACATGAAATATATTTATCGGATTTAAAAGTATGAATAGCCATATATTTTTTGTTAGTCATAAATATTTGCTATTAAAGTCTTTTTTGAATATGTTTTAAATTTTAAATTTTAAGCTTTTTTCTCATTCATTGAACTTTTCTCTCATTTCAATAACTCATTAAACAAACCATTAAACAAACCATTGAACTGTTTTAGCGTTTTCTTCAATACACATTCATTTGCGGCAATGGAACCGTTTTTAATCAATTGACCCAAACGTGTACTTTTGAAAGTCAATTGTCCGTCCCGTGCGAGTCATCCGCCGATTTTTTCTATCTTAATAATAGAATCGGAGAGAAAACTAATTTTCATACCGACGATGATTTCAAACGGACAGCTCCTGGTAGTAAAAGATCAACATTTGATTTAACGGCAAACAGAGCGCCACAATTATTAAAGACTGAAAAAGCGTTTGTTGTAGAAGATGATGAAGAAAACAATAACTCACTGGAAGACGGATTCTAATGAAGAGAAAATGCAAATTATTTTTTGCTTTTTATTAGGAGATAATAATCTCTGACTGAGTTTGAGTTTTAATTGAAGCGGAAAGTTGTATAAAAAAAAGCTCAAAAACGTCTCAATAAACTCAGCAAAAAATTAATTAAATTTGTTCAAAACACAATTTAGGTTTTGTTATTTTGTTACACATTATTAATGAATTTATTTGTAAATAAAGATATAAATTTATAAAACATTTTGATTGTGTATCATATTTAATAAATTTAAAAGTCTCTCTTAGACCTAAGCAAATGAATTTGAAAACTTGAATCCTTATCCTTAACCTTATCCTAAACATTTAAATTAAGATAAAAATATTTTTTGTCAGACTCTTTAAAAATGAAGAGATATTAAAAAAAAGAAACACAAAGGTTTGACTCAAAACCGATCTTTATTACTGAAGAATAAAATACTTTTATTTCAAATACTTTTTCTAACTCTTAATATGTGCTGGACTTTAATGAGTCTTTTCTTTTACGTGGGTCTGACTGTGACCCGAATATTTGAGCCCATACTTCTTGATAAGAACGTCGACCCACCTCAAGATCTCGAATACCAACATTGTAAGTAATAACCTGACGAAAACCCATGTCTTCCACATGAATCCCCATTTGTCCCAATTGGTTGATCTGAAGTCCGAATACAGCCAAAAGAACTGAATCAGAAACACAGTCACACAAATTGAAACGCGCGGCCAATTCTTCTTCAAATATTCGATGACGTCCTCTTCGGTCAAGTCCAGCTTCTCTTTCATCACTTTCCTCACGTCATCAATTGGTGCCATTCTTTCTGTTTTCTAAGTTTGCGCTTATATTGTACGGGAATCACAATAGATATAAAGTCAACCGTTTTTCAAATTTAATTTCAAATTTTTTATTGTAATTAATATTTTTAAAATTTCATTATTTCATTCTTAGGTTGTATTATAAGTTTAATTTTTTAAAATCTTAGAAATTCATTGTTGGCATACAAACAGTTCAAATGTGCAAAAGAAATAAAAGTTATAGTAATAGAAATCGATAGAAATTATAAATTAGTTTTTATAAAGATTTCAAGATTTAGATTAAAAATTTATTTGAAATTAAATTCAGCGCTCAAATTGATACAGAAATTCAATTAATTAAATAATTTATAAAACTTATCGAAATTATAGTAAACTAATTAATAAATAATTTTTGTAATAGTTGTTAATCTTTATTATTTTGATCTATGATTTTCACTTTCTGTGTCTCTAAGTCTTGTTTTGTATTAATTTTATTGCTGTTATCTTTCATTTGATTTTCATTAAATTTTTTCTCTCCACCGCTTTTTTGAATTTCGACTTTTGTCTCATTTGATTCTTTTATCAATTGTTCATCACTTGAACTCACAACTGGAGGCGAAACGGAAGGTAAATGAATAGGCGGTGTATCTGTTCTGTAGAAGTTTGTATAAAATGCGAGAATAAGCGAAAAGCAATACACGAGACCATTATCACTATAATAGCTGTCACAACTGCGACAAATATGAACGCAGTTTTCGAAAATATAAACGAATTACGAATTTGTAAATTTGTTTTCTCGTCCGTTAAATCATAATATGTTTTGTTTGAATAAATAATTGGTATTATTATTGTTATGAATATAAGAATTGATAACATTTTGATGGATGTCTTTTGCGTCTTAACTGAGATATATTAGGTTCTGATAAAACAGTTGAGTTTTTGCTTATTTCAAAATAACAACATTGTAAGCATAGCTCGCGCTTATGTCGAGCAGATATTGGGTTTTAGTAAAGTATGAAATATACTGTAAACCTATTGAATTGAATTAAATTTATTAATACTTAGACACGTATTACATTCAACAAAAGCTGATATCCTGTATAAACGTATAAGAAATAATTTCATTAGATCATTAGAAGGTTATAAAGTTTAAGCCATTTAGTATTTAATAATTTTTTGAAGAAGTTTTTTTCTTAAAAAATCTATTTATCTCAATGGTTAAGAGTTGGATCCTTATGTTGTAGGCAAAGACTTAATACCTATACAAATCACAAGATAATGGGCTTATTTTTTAAATTTGAAATCACTAAAAATCATTAAAAGTTATTAAACGCTTTTTCTTTACTATAAATTATTGCTAAGTCAGTTATGGTTTACCTTTGATCAGTTCACGTCAGTTCCCATCACTTTCTCTTTTCAATAGTCAACATATCTATTCATTCATTTTAATTAATAATAATTGATTGCATTTTTGTGGTTTAAATAAAAGTAATTTTCAATTCAATTATGTTTTGCTTTTTATTTAATTAAGTATTAAAGAGTTATAACTAATTATATGAGTGATATCGCTATTATTCAACTCAAACCTCAACTATAACTCCACTCAACTTAAAATCAATTGAGAGCTCAAATACACCCTCAACTCTCAGGTCAGGCTCATCACAGTCAAAGAAAGGCAGTGTCCGGTCGAACTCACGACCAACACCATGAGTCCAACACCTTTCCATTGGCGTTTATTGTTATATTATTTTTATGATCAAACTTTTCAATCATTTGTATCATAAATGGATTGAATTGCAAATCAATAAATAAAAATCTAAAGGAATTTATTGGATATAAAGTATTGAAACAAAAAGAATATTAAAAATATATTTAAGCGATGAATACAATGAGATGAATACTATGTTTAGTTTCCTTCAGTAACTTTAGTACTTTCATTAGGCTTAGGGTCAGGAATGGTTGACTTGTAAGTTCCGGCGCCGGGAAGGAATTCTTCAGTGCCTGTTCTGTAAATGGGAACTTTTGAATTTTCTAATGAGTTTTCATTAGATTCAACCACAACGGGATCCGACTTCTCGTCAGTTTTGCTCTCATCGGCCTCTTCTTTGCCCTTATTTTTTGATTTGCCTGAATTTGAACCGCTTTTTGATTTGGATTTCGATATTTCTTTTTTACTGTCGTTTCCAATCATAGAATTCCACCAAATTTTGAATTCTTCGAGAAATAATAAATAAATAATAAGTCCGCAGATTAATAATGCGATTATTATAATTATAATTATAATTATAATAACTGTATTCGTTTCCATTTTATTTAAATCAACAAATTTTAGAAATTTTACGAAAATTAAACTCAAAGGCTATGAATGACTCGATTTTAAGCCGATTTTTTGTTTGAATTGAGTGACAGATAAAAGCAGTTAAAGTAAAAACAATTAATTGTTGTGCAGTTAATAGCAAATCAAGTTTTTATAAGTTTATCATATATTCAAACTATTACTAACAGAATATTAATAAAACAATTTAAGATTTTTTGCAAAAATATTTGGATGGAACAAAGTTAAGAACTGTGTCAAGTTTTATAAGGATGTTAAGTTTTATTCTGATATATATTTTTGCAGATTATGTGTCGCCATCTTTTACTGTTTCAATTAAATGATTAAATATATGAGTGAATCAAGACTATGGTCCAGCATGACTTTCGTTAATGCAAAAATTGCTTTCCTGTACTTTTCATTCAATTATTACTGCCCTTTAATATACTAAATCAAAATTCTCAATAAACCAAAGCTTTTGTTAGAGCGCGCGATAGTGTTTTCAATTAATATCACAACTCTTACGGGTGAGACTACGAGTTAGTTCAAAGCTTTCGCGCGAGAACTTTCCAACGATCACATTTTATAACAAATTCACTATAAAAAGGGGCAACAATTACGATTGCAAAGTGCCCTTCTCTGCTTAATTCTTTTAATACAAAAGGCTGTTCTTCGATCAGTTCTTTTTGAAATGTAAATCAGCTTATGTGGTAAATAGAGTCAGAAAAACGCTTCGTTTGTAATCGTTGGGACTGAAGAGCCTGAACCCAAAATACAACTCACAATAATTTAATATTTTGTTGTATTTGAATTATATCATATCTAAGCTATAAAGTGATGAATGAATCACTGTTTATCATTTCAAACAAGTCAATCATTCATAAACTTGTTTAATAGTTGAGACAGAGGCGAGACTAGACTGGGCTCGTTTCGGAAGCTAATTAGAGGCTCAGGATTGGAGTTTTCGAGCCTATGGACAGCATTACTTGTTAGTTGCCTTTTCGTTAGAATAGAGCCGCTTTTTTCTTTGCCAAATAGGGTTTTAAAGTGACACATAAAATGATGGACTTTATTAAATTGATTTAACAAAGCGGTGCAGTTCTACATTGCAATCAATTTCATAAATGCTTCAAAAAGTTGTTTATTTTATTTAAAATCTAAATTCTTTTAAAATTAAAATTGTGAATCATAATGAACTTCATTATCAAAGTTTCGTTTTATATTTTTTTGAAAATTGAATTTAAGGGAAAAGATATAATAAAAGTTATTAAAACAATATATTTATTGCAGCAAAACATATATTATTTTGCTTATGATTTACTCTCATTTTAAAAGAAGCGCTAATTTTGTGAAACATTTTTATTGGTTAATAAGTTAAACGTTCAAAAAGCAACTCCAATACAACTTATTTAATAAAATTAAACCATTTTCTCAATTATTAAATTTTAATAAATTTGGTCTAAATTTGTCCAAAAATATTATGTTTGACTTATAGGTAACACAAACTATGATTGCATTTTATTGATTGAAATGGAGTTTAATGCAAACTATTAAGGCTTTACACAAAAGAGCGTAAACTGTATGCAACTCCTCCTCTAGAAAGCCGTCGAAAGCGATGGACTTTAATGAGAGTCTAAAACCTGACAACAAAAACACAAACTTAGATATAAATTAATCAAAATTATTAGACTTTCTTATCATTTAACGCACATATGATTTGAGATAATTTTATGATAATTCCTATTAATCTTAACCTCAAAAGAAAGTGATTATTATATCAACAGATCCATAAAAATCACATTTAATGGTTGCCAACAGTTATACTCATATTTGTCTTAATTATGATTTGACTTCAATTTAAAGTAAGTCTTAAATCACTTTTTATTTATTCATTTATTTATTTATTTATTTAGTTATTTATTTGTCGATTGTTTTCAATAATCTTTTATTTGTGAAAATTTGTCTTTTTTGTTGTGATAATTAATTTGTGTTTTAATTAAAGTATTATTTATTACAATAATTATATTTTCAGAAAAAGAGTGTATTTTATGCTCAAAAGGAAAAAGTTTTTCAAAAATTTATTTGTCGTCAGAATAATGATTGTAATGAATATTCTGTTTTCACTTTACAGACAATGAGGAAAATATTTTTTATTATTTTCTGTTTCTATTTTGAGTAATAATAGTCTTTGTTCTTATAATGAATAACAGAAATACTTTAAAGAAAACATTCCTGTAATTCATATATTTATAAAAATGTTTTCTATAAAAGCATTTCAAACAAACTCTGATTTGATTAAAAAACAAAATTTTATGAAATAATAGTCACGAAAATGATTGCAAAAGCATTAGTCATATAAGTGTTTAATTCATAAACTAATGGTTTGGAAAGACTTAAAAGCTTTAAATAAACAATAGTTTGGATTGAGTTCTCTCTCATCTCAATTTCAAACCTTTACTCGAATTGAGTGTAGTTTTCACTGAGAGATATCTTTTCTATTGTATTAATAGTTTTGCACTACTTTTAGAATATGACATATGTTTTAATTGGTTTTCATTCAATGCTTATCACTGCTCGACATCTGTTATTATTATTGTTTTGTTTAAAATACAATACAAATAATGGATTCAATTAAAGTAAACTATTAATCAAATGTGAGGTTGAGCTCAATCTTTGCCAATTCTTTATCAGAGGCTTTATTATGAAACACACGAAAAGTAACAGAATCTAGATCTCAATCATTACCAGAATATGTCAGATGTGAACCAATTTTAAAGCCGTTGACACTTATCTACAATATTTGCGCCCATTATTACAGATATGAAGACATGTGTTAATCAAAAAATTGTCAATAAATACAATTTTTTAGAATTAAATTTAAAATTAGATTCTTATGAAATGAAACAATTTAAGAAATGTATAAATAGTGTCAAAATTTCAAATAATTTGATGAATTTTTTGAGAAAATATAATCAGAAATGAACTAAACTTGACTTAGGAATATGTAAACCGATGTAAACCACGTGAATCTCATATTTATTTAATTAAACAAATCACACAAAACTAGTTTGCCTTCAGTTCTCTCTCACATCTATTTCTAACCTTTTGCTTGAATTAATAGCTTTTACTCAAAACTTATTAATCAGGTTTTGCTCACCTGAAGATACTTTTACGAAATCAAGTCTTTTATTAGCTGTGAAAAAAATATTGAATTAACGAAAAGTTGTGTCATTCACTCAAATCTTAGACCAAAGACTCCTGTTTTGAACACTAAAATTATATAAAACTTACGAATTGAATATCAGAGTTAGTGTTCAATAAGTTATATGTTATTTTGGTCGATGATAGGAAAAGATATCACAGAAGTAATAATTTTTTGCTTTTTTTAAATATCTGTTTGTATTGTATTTTAAGGTTGGCGTGACTTTCAATTGTTTTCTGCTTATAATTTATTATATAAAAGAATGGCTTAATTGACATCTTTTTTATACAGTTTTTTTCATACAATTCACACAATAATAGTAATTAAGATTTATTTTTAAAATAAAATTTTCCATTAATTAATTGAATTTCTATTAAACTCTTTTTAGGACACATTTATTGTGATCGATAGTCGAAAGAAGAACCGAAATTGAGACCAATTTGGGTTAAAAGTTGACTTTAAAATAATTTTAATCAATTGATTGCAGAAATAGAAGAATTATTTGCGTAAAAACAATTTGGAGTAAAACTTGTTTCATGTGTTCAAAGACTGCTATTTATTAATAATTTTAATTGAGAACCTAATCATAGAAACAATTGGAATAAATGATGGGTTTATTTCACGGCGCAAAATGTCGTCTCCTATTTATGTTAACTTTGACCGCAGGTTTCTTTTTGATCGAAATAATTGTCGGTTATGTCACGAATTCGATGGCATTAGTGGCCGACTCTTTTCACATGTTGTCCGATGTCGTGGCTCTAGTCATCGCTTATGTATCTGTTCGGGTAATTAAAATCAAATTAATATACTGTATAAAGACATTTGCAATAATTATACCTTATGTTCAAAACGTAGGTTTGAATTAAAAAAGATAAAAATCGTTTAAGAAATGATTGATTATTAATATAATTATAGTCTAAAAACTTGTTTCAACGCTTTGTTTCTTATAAAGCCTTATCTATTGTTAAATATATTAATAAATGAATTGATAACTATTTAGATGTCACCTAAGAAATGGTCAAAGAATACGTTTGGTTGGGCTCGAGCTGAGGTTTTGGGCGCATTAATAAACGCAGTATTTCTTTGCGCTCTATGTTTCTCAATATTAGTCGAATCTTTAAAACGGTTTTATGATCCCGAAGAGATTCATCAGCCAATCCTTATCCTAGTTGTTGGAATCGTTGGCTTTGTTGTCAATCTTATCGGACTCTTACTATTTAAAGGTCACGCTCACAGTCATCACAGTCACTCACCTGATAGTCATACCCATAACCATCACCATCATGTGCCCACTCAAGAGGATATTAACGATAACCATTTGAGAGATCACGATCGGACACCTCCTCCCTCACCAAATGATGTGATGCCCGGCAGCGGACAGATGAATATGCGCGGAGTTTTCCTTCACGTGTTAGCCGACGCTTTGGGTTCAGTTATTGTAATAATTAGTGCCTCAGTAATAGCGTTCACTGAATGGGATTATAGTAAATATGTTGATCCGGCGCTTAGTCTTATTATGGTTTGCATTATAATGCGTTCCACTTGGCCTTTACGTGAGTCACTTCACTATCAAATAGTTATTCATTTAATCATTTAATTGTATTAATTAGTTGTCGAATCAGCGATGATATTACTACAGACTGTGCCCACGCACATACAGGTCGACTCACTTCAAGAGAAACTATTAAATAAAATCGATGGCGTTCTCGCTGTACATGAGTTCCATGTGTGGCAATTGGCCGGCGATCGCATCATAGCCTCAGCCCATATACGATGTCGTAATCTTATCGATTACATGCAAATCGCTGAGAAAGTTAAAGAGTTCTTTCATAACGAAGGCATACACTCGACTACAATACAGCCAGAATTCGTTGAAATCGGATCTGAAATACGTGACGAAAAAGGGTCAGAAAAGATAGAGAATTGTTATCTCGATTGTCCTCATCCACAGCGCACTAATTGTGTGGCTTCGACTTGTTGTGGACCTCAACAGAAGCCAAACAAAGATGACCTCAACAGAGACTCAAACACTCAAACCGGTGATGAAAACTATTCTCCACCCACTTATTCAGCAGTTCTCAGACGTAATAACCGTAGAAGTGCTGACTCTTTATCACTAAATGGCTTCTATTCAGTATCAGTTGTTCCGTCACAGAGTCCACTAAATGAGAATAAGGAGGACAGCGGTGTCTAATTAGTTAATTAACATAAGTTATAAGCAATTAATTAATTTTAAATTAAGTGTTTATTATTTTATTTTTAATTAATAGCTTTTAAATTATTGGTCTTTCTCTTCCTTTCAATCTATAAATATTAATACGATTTCCAAAGACAAAAAAGTTGTTCAAATTTAATGTTTTATTACACTTATTGACCAAGTGTTGCGATCAATACTAATCAATAGACGACTTGTTTACTTTTAGGCTTAAAATTAATATAATTTGTTTTCTCACTATTAGACGAATAAGTTATCAAAAAAAGTTTAATTTATGTTCATTTTCGCATTGATTGTTAATTATTACGGCATTAATTTTTTTAGTTTTTATGTTTCTAAGAATATAATGAATGAGTTTTGAAATCTAAATAAGTTTCAAAAATTACTTATTGAAAAAATATTTAAATATCATAAGCTTTTAAATATATGAATAATTTAAACATTTATTTTGTATTTAATGAATTAGCGAACAAAATAGTATTGTTGTTAATAGTGTTAGAAATTGAGCGAAATTCTCATCGTTTTTTCGAAACTTTTAATAAAGTTTTCAAAACTCATTAATTTTTTGTTAATAAGTTTGTATTAATAACAAAACTCAGTCTCAGTTCAACTAAAGAACAGTAGTTTTCATAATTTCATTACTGAACATTTTGTTCAAAATATTTAACTTATTTAAGAAATTTGTCATAAAAATGCTTCATTAAACTGAGCAATAAATTGGTTCTCTGACTGACTTCAATATCATATGTGATATAAGGTGTAAAATATTAGAATATTTTAATTTATTTATTTGCCGAAAAAATTAATGCTTTAATATTAAACTTATTAATAGAAACATATAATGATTTATATTTAAAAAAGCTTTTAATGTGATTTAGCATTTATTTGATATAAACTTCTATTTAGAAAAGATTAAGATATGTGTAATTGAATTGAATGCTAATAATTGAAGTATTATTAGAGAGAAAATGTTCATTAGATATGAGATGTTATTGAAAGCTTGTTTGAGAGTTTGATAAGTAAAAGATTTTATAAATTGTATATTATTATCCTTATTGTAATTTTTCTATTATTAATATAAGTTTAATTACTAAATAACTATTTGTTTAATTATTTGTACTTCAATTATAAATGCTTTAAATGTCATAATTATTAATATTATTTTTATCACTTTTGACCACAAACTTTATTATATCTCATTATGTAGTTATTGAGAAGCCTGTGATAAAGTTTCGCGGGTAATAAAATTATTGTACAAATAAATTAATGCATTCAGGTCTCAGTTTGTTTTAATGTTTTACTGTTTAACACTGTGTTTTGCATATCAATTAAATGCAACTAAAATATTTCAAATACTTTAATAGTTTTTGAAAACACAATTATTTTGAGTTTAATTCAACCAATTCATGAAACTTTGATTTGTGAGATAAATAAGCATTTGATAATCGCCCACATCTTAAATAAAAATTGGTTTTTCCAATTTTTTTTCTTTGTTTAATACGTTTATTAGTTTATTTGTAAAGTAGACTGATTTTCAAAAAATTTATTTAATTTGACTCTTATTTTGAATTGTTTTTACAAATCTGTCCAATTTTTTAAGTGAAATTTTCTTTATTTTTTCTGTTCATTTTTGACCACAAAAACCGTTTAAATTGTTTAAATGATTAAAAAATATATAAACCATAAAAAACTCTTTTTTTTATAGTTGAGTCACATTTAAATGATTAATCGATACCTTAATTGTATTTTGTTAATGGAGTTCATAAATGAAAATAGCCTTCAATTAATGCAGAGCTCAAATAACATTGCTCAACACGAGATTGATCTTCAAACTTCTTCCCACTTACGGCTTATTGAGATTCTCGATTTATTTAATTATCATAATTGGGACGTTTTCTTTCATTGACTTTAAAAGAATAGTATAGTCGTATGGGTTATGCAAGAATTGAAGCCTTGATACAAAAATACAAGGTCGGTCTCAATAGGAATTATCGCACCTTTTATCAGTGTTTCCCAAACTCTATTAGGCGGTGCCCTGGTCCTCCATGGAAGAGGTCCATGTATACCGCTAGAAAATTTGTTTATAAAAACAAATTAAAGCTCTATATATTTTTAATACTTTTATATATGACTGTATACCACTTCGTACTTCAGAGATATTTTTTCAATAATATCAATATATTTATAGCGCAAACTCATCACAGGTATTATTTAG
>JAQGAM010000310.1:0-14183 GCA_034697665.1 Nanhermannia comitalis
AAAGTCAACGGATTTGTTAATTACTGTCATGAATATGCTTTACTATGGAAAGTGTTTTATATTATTGCAGTGCACGCTTTGCCTAAAATGCATACTAATTGGCTATAAAAACAGTGTTGTCATTTGAAGAAATAAAAATTGAGGACTTAGGTATTTAAATGGTTGTGGAATTTTTGGGGCTATTTAGAGGACCAGCAGATACTTCACATTCAGGTCTTATTTTATAACTATTTTTAGGACTGAATGAAATCTAAAACTGGGAACCTATAGGATTATATCTAGAAGTGACTGAAAGATCAAATTTTAGTTCTTTTTCCAATAAAAGTATATCTTTTTTATGGTGTTTCAAAAGATAGCTTTTTCTGAACTAAATGTTCTTCTGGTGATTCTAATGGTTGTCTTTTTTGGGCCATATTTTTGGTTCCAAATAAATGATTAGAAGATTATAAAATTTGAATCTAGGATGTTTTGTGAGTAATTGCACGGTATAGTATAGCTAAAGTGACCAGACCTCCTGCTATAATTGTTTTCCTTTTCTTTACAGTAATTGTTGTGAAATTTAGCACTAATTTTTCGAGAAAAGTTTTTTGGCAATTTTTCCTCAAATAACAGGGGCGGGTGAGTAAGTAAAAATTTGTGTAATTCATCTTAACTTATTTTCCTATCCCAGAATAAAATGGCTATATTGGATTTTTTGTTAGCAGGGATTAATGTTGTTTGATTTGTGTTTTCGTGGGCTTAAATATGGGTTTCGGGGCCGCTAAAATCAAGCGCCTTGGTCTATTAACTTTGAATCGATTGAATAGCTGAATCGAATGACACCACAATCAATTTCAAAGGACATCGGAACCTCCCCCCCCCCTTAACCACCCTGGGCGTGGGCGATCCAAAAAAGATATATAAATGTTTAAAACAATAAATCCCGGAATAAATTGAACGTTTTGTTAAAAATTGAAGGAATCATCACATTAAGACCTGGTCACACTAAGTATAGCATTATTGTCGCGAGTGCTTAAATTAAATACAAGTACGCTTTCGGGTTTATAAAATTTATTATTAAAAAAAGTTAAGAAACTTATTAATTATTTAAAGTGTATGTATTGTATACGCATAATGAGTATGCATGCATATATCTAAACTGGTTGTATTTTCTTTTTCTTAGCAGAACTTTATTTACAAAGTTTTTTATGATATGTTTCTAAACATTTCAGGCCACGTAAATTTAATTCACGAATTACTGTTCTTTAGTAAAACAGTATTTTCTTGTAGATCAGGATCACAGTAAGTCATCAAAAGTCATCAACAGGAACTCATTAAAAGTAATTATAAGTCTTGTTAGTATTTTATTATTTTTACGATTAACTAAATAGTTTTGAACTCACCATTAAACTGAAAATTATATAAAACAGAATTTTTAAATTTATAATAACTTTGACTTTGAATTTTGTTGTAATATTGAATTGTAAAATACTGTATGAGTTTTTATTAAAAATATACATTATTTTTAAATTATAAGTTTATCTATAACTTGAATTTTGATTAAAATTACAGAACTCTGAGTTATAAAAGTAGAAGTATTTAAAAACAAAACTTTTTGTAAAAGATTCAATTTAACAATTAATGCAAATTCGGATAATGACAAAACTGATTGTAATTGTGTTCCCGTTCATGCTTTCTGATTATCCACAATTTCGATACTTTAATTTGTTGCAAACTTTTCCTCTTCTCAGGATTTGGTTCTATAAGACTCAGAATCAATGCTTTAAGTTCTTGACTAATGGATTCTTTAAACTGAACACTTCCTAAATCATGTTTTTTCTCATTATAATTGTAAAGCCATTCCTCACTTCGAAACCTATCATAATGAGAGTTAGGCTGATGTGGAAATTCTCTGTTATGTGACAATTGATATAAAATGACTCCCAATGAATACGTGTCGTGAAGAAACACATTATATAATGTTTGAGTCACCTCTGGAGGCATAGTAAATGGTGAGCCACTAATAGTTTTATAATACAAACAGTTGCCATCCTTTTCAAAACCATAAGCAGATGAACCAAAATCAGTCAATTTGAAGGTAATATATCTCGGATTTAATACATCCCGAAATCCGACAACATTTTCAAGTTTGAGATCCCTATGAGCCCAACCATTGCTATGCATGTGTTCTACTCCGGCATAGATTTCATAGAAAATCTCAAATATTTCTGATTCAAGAGGTGCGCGCTTTCCATAATGGTCGACATAGAATTGGTTCAAATCTCCGACATTTGAATATTCAATCATTAGATATAAGTGATCTTTGAATGTATGGCTACCATAGTATGCGACTATATTGTTGTGCTGTCTTTCTTTACCAAATATTCGCAAAACTTCTGTTTCATTTAATGCTTGTCTATAAGACTCATATCTCTTGAGCACAACATAACCGAATTGATGGCTAAGAGCAACATATAAAGACCCAAAAGTTCCTTTTCCCACACAGTTATCGAGATCTACTATTATATTACGTTTTTCAAGAAAGTTGATCTCCTCTCTAGAGAAAGGCTTTGAAGGATTCAATTTTAAGAGAGAATTACTTGATTTTAAATTAATCAATTTTGAATGCATATGAATATCTTGATCTCGATTTTCACAATTAGTGGCCATCATTTTGTTGGATTCAGAAAAAAGGTTCTGCAAAATATTGAGAAATGAATTAAAATATAATTTGAAACTGTTATGAAACGGCATGTTTTGAAACAACAATACTTTAGTACTCTAAATGTTTTCGCGTGACTTTGTTATTGTATGTAAAATCATGAGAAGGCTATTATTTTCTTGTTTATATGACCAGAGACTGACCATTTTCGGAGAGAGAATACCATTCCTTCAACAATTGCTATCAAGTTTTGTGGTTCAGAAAAATAGTTTGGATTTATTAAAAGCTTTAGTTTTATTCGCTTATAAAAGGATCCGATGAGTTTCGATCTTAAAAAATCATAGAAATACTGAGTTTGAACGATTTGAATACAACCCATAGAACTGCTCCTAAATCTCCTGTCAAAATCTTGTTTTTAAATCTCTCGACGGATTCCTGCGAGACTTGATTGCATAAAACTCAACTGAATTTCAAGTCAATCACTTTCAGAAACCGAAGAGTTGCAAATATTGTTCGAAATAGTCTGATAGTGTTATAGGTTTCGAACCAATGATATAATCATACCTGCACAAGGCATAGAGTTGGCTAGGACCCCAACAA
Source organism: Nanhermannia comitalis (assembly GCA_034697665.1). Taxonomy (NCBI): domain Eukaryota; kingdom Metazoa; phylum Arthropoda; class Arachnida; order Sarcoptiformes; family Nanhermanniidae; genus Nanhermannia; species Nanhermannia comitalis. Next base: position 3,242 of record JAQGAM010000310.1, read on the forward strand.
AAATTGCCAAAAAGGTTTATATCACAACAATCGTGTGATTGTGAAGATTACCACCAACTGGTTATTCAGTTACCACAGCGATATTCATCTTTTTTAAATGACTCTTCGGTCCATTCATACAAAAGATCTAATCAGTTGCTTTGATAGTTGTATTTACTGGTGGAATAGTATTTTATCGGTCCTTAAGTTCGTTTATACTCTTTATAAGTTATAAAATATTATTAATGTTTTATATTAAACATTTTTTATACATCTAATAAAAATAAATAAATACTGTACAATACATTAAATTCATCTGATTTTTAATTCATTAAACCGTTTCATCACAATTATAACACTTTAAATTGTTTCAACCCATTTAAATCTTTAAACCTGTATTGGACTTTATTGGCATAAATTTTGATGTTTTGTATTTTTTAAAAATTAAAATTAATATTTTACCTAAAAATTACATGAACTTTAACCTGATTATTTACATAAATTAAAAAATAATTTAAGTAAAACTTACTTTTGAATTATATAAACTTAATTTAATTAAATAGTCGTAAATTCAAGCTTGTTGCATTGCAATTCTGCAAGCTTGCAATTCTGTTGACTTTTTGTTCTTTGTAAATAAAATCTTAGCTCTGTTTCGATATTGCATTTATTCCGCGTTTTATAGGATTTGTTTAAAATCTCAAACCTTTTCTGTTTGTCTACAGAATAATGATTAAAACCAATAAAAATTGTTCTCGATTTGTAAACTTGAATCAATTCAATAATCAGCAGAATAATAGACCCAAATATACCACAAATATATGGTCCGATTGCTATTCTAAAGTTTGAAAGAGTGAACGGTCTGTGTCTCTTATCAGACACAGAATTAGTCATTAAATCCATATCTGATGTCATTTTCCAGCCATAATCAAGTGCTACAGAAACCCATTTATTATAAAGTCCTGTCTCTCTTATGTCATAAAAACTGCAAAAATATATAATAAACTTCAAAATACTGGTTATCAGATATTTGATAGTTTATACATCTTTTCAAACGACTCAACTATAGTCCGACTTAAGTTTCTATGAAAGACCACACTATAAGGCTTATAAAAATAACCTTTTGAGCCAATGTGCAAATTGTGATCATTTCCTTTCAAAAGCTGCAAATTAAATAACTTAGAAATTATGACATGTGTTGACAATTTAGACTTCAAATCCTGTGCATTCAGAGCTAGACTTATAAGATCGTCTAATTCTGGATGAATGTCATTATTCTCTTTACTTATGCGTACTATTGATAGCTCAGAATCTCTTCCGGTTTTCTTGATTTAAAAGTCAATAACAAATATTAATATACACTATAAAAAAAATAAAACTAAACTTTACCTCAATTTGAGACATGTCTTCATTGCTTAAAATTAAAAGCGGTTTTAAGTCATTTCTAATGAGAATTTCTTCGAATGATTCTATGAAAACATAGGGACAGGTTATTGTTCTCGAGCGCATTAAACTTGAAAAAGAGGTCATTTCTATCATTGAAACGATTAAGAATGAGCCGTAGATTATACGTAAAACCAGAGTCCAGTTCTTGATATTGAGATCTGTTAATATTCAGTATAAATACAATTTATTAATACAGTAAAAGCTCGATATAACGAACTTTCAAGGGGTAAAAATTTATGTCCGTTAAATCGATCTGTTCGTTATATCGAGCTTTTACTGTATTTTCATTACTAATTAAATTTTTGAATTTGATGACAAGAACTTACGCCTAAAACAAATAATTTCTGAGATTCTGTACAATTCTCTATAAAGTGTTGGCCAAAATTTTTTATTTTTATTACTATTTAACGACTCAATTGTAGCTATAGTACAGACAACGAATACTTCAATTAAGGCCAAAATCCAAATCTTAATTTAATTTAAGCAAAAGTTAAATATTTTCAAATTCTTATTTATATAGTAATTGATTTACGATTGAATCAAATATAGGAAAGACTGAGAAATAAGAGTCTTTTTTATTTGAAGGATGTATTGCTCCCAAAACACTCATCATTGATCTGTAGCTGAATGCAGGGACAGATGTTTGAGTAAAAGAACTTAATATATCTGATAAAAATTCCATTTCTAGAAATATGTCGAGTCTCTAAAAATTTCCAAAAATTATTTCAAACATATTAGTGTTTTGCTTATTTAATTTAATAACAAATACCTCTTCCTTAATATAACGGATGTGCGGACTATATGTCTCTTCATTATTAAGAATTTTAAGTCTTGTTTCTTCTTCAATTAGAACAGGAATTGCACTGATATGAAGAAAATATTCTGTTTATACACTATCTTATAATATTTTGTTAGAAATAATGTAATTATTTATTCTTTGAAAATATTTTTATTTAAAATTGAATTCAAAAAAAGAGTTACTTCAGACACTTTAAAATAAAAATAAGTTGAAAATCAGGGTTAAAAAATAGAAATACAAGATTTTCCTCAAAATAACGATATTAACCATTTAATAATGTAAGGCTTGAATGAATAATTTTTTGAAATTTTCGGGTTCAAGTTTAATCAAAAGTGAAACCTTTTATTGAGCATTTTGTTTATATTTATTAGAATTAATTATTTTTATGTTTTTGCATAATTTAATTCATAGTAAATTAATTTAAAATTAAATCTAATAAATTTCAATTAAAAATCTTACTTGAATTGAGTTCTTCTGACCAATTCTTTTATTATGAAATACCAGGGACTGCATAAGTAGTTTGTGTTAACTCTACCTCTCCTCTGATATGATGACATTTCAAATTTAAAATTAAGCATTAAATATAGATTTAAATAAATTAAGAAAACCTGCGAATAGAAAAATTATTTTTTACCGCTGAATACCAGCTAAAAGTTAAATTCTGTACGGCTTCGAATTGATATCCAAATTTTTGGATACTATTATTTGGAAAAAGCTCTCCTTCATAGCATTCAAAATTTGCTGTTTTAGGAATCATTGCCATTAAATTGTTTTTCTGTTCTAGAAAATAACACTTTGCTTTGTCTTAGAAAAAAGTTATATAAAATCTCATATTTTTATACGGCATAACACTATACATAGAGCTTGGGTTTTTCGGCGTATTGCGTAATTTAGTGTTAAAGTAAGGTTTTTGCGGGCACAGAGTTAACCTAATGTTATTCAAATTGACAATAAAATTTTGAAATTATTTATATTTTTTTATGTGAGTGGATAAAGATAGGGTCAAAACTATATGAAAATGTTTTTAATCGAGACGAGTTCATCACTCATTATCATTCGTGGTCAACACTGTCCCCTCAAACCTTACTTTAACACTAAATTACGCAATATGCCGAAAAACCCAAGCTCTACATAACCCAAGCTATACATAACAATATAGAATATTTATATAATATTCGTAAACAACTTATTTTATGGAATATATTCATTGCTATTTAATAGTTTTCAAAGTTGAAACTCCTATTATTATTAAATTCAATGAGTTATTATAACTTCAGTATCATTATATTCTTTTAATAAAAAATATTTTGTCTTTATGTGTTATTTTAATAGTTTTCTGCACTTTATTAATCAATAACTTTGTGTATTTCTGCACATATTCTAAATGATTATTTCCATTATCTCTATCTTTGGCAATAGTTGATTATAGAAAATGATTATAACTCTCACTCTTTAGTAAAATGAACTGAAATGACATTTTCAGAAATATCATATTACTATTAATTTGATGCCAAAACTTTTATTTCAATTTATTTATGAGACCACTAATGAGTTTTAAAAAGTATTTTCGATTTGAATGCAACACAAAATTATAATCAAAGCTATATAGGGCATGAAATAACTGCACAAATCTTTAAAAAATGAACTTAAATGTTAAATAACTTGAAAAAATGAAAAATACTCTCTACATAATTAAGTTTGCATAGCATTGAATAGATTAAGATTTGAAATAATAATTGATGCAAACATGTTAGTCTCACTAAACCTGACCCTTGTTGAGCTTAGTGCACAGGCTCTCGGCCTCTTGCCTGAGCTATGTTTGGGATCAGCAAACACTGGGCCATTAACTATTTTGTTACAATAGCTAACAGAAATCCATGTCTTATCAGTTTTGATCATAATCTGTGAATATAAGTTAATTTACAATGTAATTACAAAAAATACCTTAAAAAACTTTAATGAAAAAAATTAAAGCCCTTCTTGGATTTGAACACTAACTTTGTTAGTGATCGGACTTTAAAGTCCAAAACTCTAACCATTAGGCCAACAAGTGATTAAATAGTGATCAAAGTGAAGTTTATTAAATAGTCTATTGTTTAGTAATGTGTCCGAATAGTAATAGTAATATATTAATCACTTAGTCTGCAAAAATTTATTTTATGATAAGCAATAAACTTAATAGTCATTACGTGGATTTCTGTTAGCTATTGTACAATGTATGAGACTAATGAAGCCAAATTTAATTGCAGTAATTTGTTAGTTCACCTTTGTTTAAGAGGGTTTTACTATCAAGAATATAGTTATATCTCTTACTTTTCGCATTATTAGAAGTTATTAACAAAATCTTTCGACAATGAGCATAGATATAAGAAAACAATGTATTTAAGTTTACATTCAAAAGGGGCAAACTATGCTAAAAATAATTTTTTAATCAAATACAATTAATATAGTATACAGAAAATAAACTATAATTATCAATCTTTTAAACTAAAAGAATAGAACAGAATATTTGTATTAAAATTTATGTGAAACTAATTCTAATTCATGGTTTAAAACTTGAAATATATAGTAATATAGTTTTTTATATTTAGGATTTATTGCAAATGATGTCTAAGTTTAAAAGATGGAGTTTAACTTTATTTATTAAGTATTAAAAATTTAGTATGGCATTGTACAATTGTGTAAAGGCAAAAGTCCAAAGGGATAAAATGCTTGATTTTCAGAGTCTTAAAAGCAAAGAAAAATAGTTGTAAAGTTGTAAGAATTTTAATAAGTTTTCTATTTTTAGTATACAGTAATGATTAAGTGCTTTAGTTATGAACTTAAGCATTTCATTTGTGTTTAAACTTAAAATTTTTGGAATTTTGCTTTGAAACAATTGTACTTATAGAAGCATTAATAAAGAAAACATTAATACTTTAAGAGTTATAATAATAACACGAGAGTAATACCAATAATACAAATTAGATTCTAAGTGAAATATTTTCTCTTTTTAGTTTCAGATAGTTTTAATGTTTAATATTTCGATTAATTAATTAAAATTAGATCTCAAGTCATAAAAAGTGCTCAAAAATTACAAATTCTTAGCTAATAAAAGAGAATATTTTAATTTTGAAACAGAATTTTAATTAAAACACAATTTAATGTTTATGAATTAGAAAGTTTAATTACCTATTTTTTAAACTATGTATTTTAGCATATTTTATGGTAATGTCCGCATTAATTGTTTTAACAGGACCTTAATATAGTATTAAATTTTTTAGCTTATTTTTAAGGTTTATAATAAAAAAATAAAAACAATTTAGTTATAAAATAATTTAAAAAATTCAGAATTAACTGCACTGCACTTCAAATATGCTAAATTCCTGTTACCGTAAATAAAATTAAATGACAAATTCTAAAAATGTTGTACTAGGAAGTTATGTATTATTTTCAATAGTATTTTAAGTAATAATTTCCCAGAACTTTAACCAGTTGTCATATGATTGTTGATAACTGTATTTGCAAACTCTGTATTAAAAATTCTCGGAACTATTCTCAGTATATTCTGTGCTAAATATTTAAACAAAATAAAAATAGAGGAAATTAAAAAATTAAGACTTCGATTAAATGGATTGCAATTGACTTCGCTGCTCCTTTCGGAAGATTAAAAAATGAGGTTTAAGTTCATTTATACCGATTTATACGATTTCATTATGTTTAACCATAATAAACATCATTTAATTTACATCATAGCTGTGCGTTTGCCAGTGCTGTAAAAATACGGCTGCAGTGCTATTCACCGAATATTATTTCTCCGAAAATTATTTGTCCGAATATTATTTCTTCGAATCCCTGTTTGCCTAATCCTAGCCCTGTTTATTTTCAAAATTACACCTTATTTTCAGATTTTTTATACCTAAAATTTTTATATTTTGCATAAACTAATTTACCAATCATTCTAAATAGGCTGCACTTTGTTTGTCATAATTTCAAAAGGCATAATTCAAATGTAATCCCTGTTTAGATATTGCGCTATTGACATTATTTTTACTGTAATATTAAAAATTTAATCCATTTTTAAATTAAGAAACCCCTAATATAAAGTATAGTTTGTGCTTATTTGATACCTAACTTATTTAAAAAACAATTCAAATTTGAACATATATTAAAGCATTTTGAAGCCCATTGAGTTTTATATTTAAATCAATTACAGGTCCTACAGCCAGATTACATTCCCAAAACAAATTAGTGTACTGCTTATCTTACAATCAGTGCCGTAACCAGGATTTATGGTTTGGGGGGCTATACATAGAAATATCCAAGATATGACAATTTTTTAAAATGCTACGGACCTACACTTAAATGTTCAAAAATCTTTGGGGGGGGCTATAGCCCCCTCTGCCCACCCCTAGTTACGGCTGTGCTTACAATGGATGTAAGCTCGCAGCTATGTCTAGTCATACCGCCCGTCACAAGTTAATGTAGTTTCCGTAAGACGTATAGTTTCGCTGCATACCAACCCTTTAAAATGTGAATATTGACATTTTATAGCATATATGATATTAAAATATAATTGAAATCAGATCTTCAATATTCACACCATAAAAAATTTCAATAATAAAATTATATGAATAAAAATTTGAACACATTTCCTACAATCATTTTTTATAGTGTGTTTTTAGTATAAAATTGATTAGCATTAATAATTTTTTTAGACCCGCACCTTATTTTTTAAGAGTGTTTTATGTTCTGATTATGAATATGAAAGGATTTTTTTTTATTATCTTTAAGGGTTCAGAAGATATTAATTTTTAAACATTAAATATTTCTACATTTTAAATTCAACTTTTTTAGTGTGTATTTTTTATTTATTATATAATTAAAAAAACCACTTGATTTTCAAAAATTTTTTAGACCTCGTCCCCCGCCGTAAATGAATAAATTTTTTTTGATTCTATGTGATTTTTTACGTAGAATCTGAATCTGGCGTGCAATAAAATACCAAATATTCAATTTTAAAATTTCAACTCAAATTTTTGGCGGGAAATCATTGTCCGATCTTTTTGATGTAAAGTATTATTTTGAAGGGCTCATTGAGACTTTCATTATGGTGAAAGAATTTTCATCCTAGCTATTACCGTTCAAAAGTTGCCATAGCGCGGTTTTTAATCAATAGCGCCGAAGTGGCGCCACCTATGGTCCTGGGGTCACCGGCTAAATGTTTAACTTTTGACATACTACAAAATAGTATGCTATCCTCTAATTTCTTGAAAAATTTTCTCTTAGTTAATTTCCTCCCTCCTTAGCTTTAAATCTAATCCTTTGACCGAAAACAGATTTAAAACATGTTTATTGCATACATACATAAGTTTATTTGAAAAACAAAAAATTGAAACAAAAAGGAAAGTTTTTGTATAAAACTTGCATGCATTCCTCGTTAAAATAATTCAGAATTTTCAAGTTTAATTTATCTGTTTTTAATAATATAAACGCTATTAAAGTCCAATTTTAATCAAAATGAAAGTCTTATTTTTATGTTTTATAGGCCTTGTAGCGATCATTGATGGTAGTGCTGCTGGTGGTGCTGGCGTTAATTGGTTTGGCAATCTGTTAGGCTCTTTGGGTGGAATCTTTGGAGGAATCATAGGTTTAAAAGATTATTATAGTTTTATTCAAAGTATTAAACAATTTTTTTTACAAATTGAAGGTGTGGTCCAAGATATATTGAGTGCAGTGGGGGTTATTGTGGCTGGTTTCACAGACGTTTTAAATGAAACCGCAGCACAATTAACGGCCGAATTATCGGGATTGATATCTGGAAACGCAAATTCAAACCTATCACTGATCATAAGCCTAGTCACCAAAATAAAGACCACTGTCAACAGCGCCAGACAAAAACTGTTAAAAAAATTGGCAGAACTGACCGCACAAATCTTGGCTCAGGGCACAAATGTGTCCGCAGACTTGTTAAACAAATTGTTTCAAGTACTGCTTCAACTCTACAGCCTATCACTCTCTGCTTTCAATACTACTCTCAATGTTTTGAAGCGGTTGATTGATCTCAAAATACAACTCGACGAAGCGCTGCTAAACATTGCCCTTTCGTTGGCCGAAATAGTTATAACTGATCTCATAAGTGCAGTAAATTGCTTAGTCAAGACCATTATAAAGGCCAAAATTGCAACTGCAGCACAATTGAACAGTTTGAGCAGTTTATTAAACTCAGCTATACTTGCACTTCAAAAATTTGCAAATCTATTGCTGTCCGCAGTAAGCATTCCTAACTTGAGACCTGACGTCGCAGCTGCATTACGATTAGCGCTACAAATTTTGGCCACTAAACTGGCTTTACTGAAAGCAGCTCTCACTGCACTTCTCAGTATTGCTACCGATCCTCAAGTTATAGCCCTTTTGAACGAGAAAATCACTATTATTACAAATATTATCGCTTCACTTAATGTCACAGTTGTAGCTGGTGTTGGTGTTGGTGGTGGAGTTGCTGTTGGTGGTGGAGTTGGTGTTGGTGGTGGAGTTGGTGTTGGTGGTGGAGTTGGTGTTGGTGTTGGTGGTGGAGTTGGTGTTGGTGGTGGAGTTGGTGTTGGTGTTGGTGGTTGAGTTGGTGTTGGAGTCATTGTTTAATTGGGATGGAGCTGGTGGTGGAGCTGGTGGTGGTGCTGGGGTTGGTATTTAGTTGTTATTATTATTTAAAAAAGTACGGCCGAAAAAATTAGTTTTATTTATTGGTAAATAAACAAAATTGAATTCTAAGAGAACGAAACCTTTTAAAAAATATAATTCTTATATTGTTATTCAAAATTGAATTTAGTGTTAAACTTTTATTTGTAAACACACTAATTGTATGTGAAATAAAGTTTGGGAAACATTTAAAAAGATGATTTAATTTTTAACTTTGACTTAATATAATTTGAGACGAAAGGCTTTTATACACAAAATAAATTAATTTAATTTGAGATGTATTTACAATGCAATTCCATAAAAATTACTTTAAAACAAAATAACTTACTGCTGCCTCAAATTACTATAGCTAAAAATTTTTGGATTGAGAGCAGACTAGAAATTTAATATGTCAATTTTTAAAATTTCTACAGGCCATCTTAGAACTTAGTCCATAAAAGTTTAAAAACTTAATAAATGCCGTATAAGAAATATCGAACTAATAAAAACTCATTAAAACATAATGTGCTACTTTTACTGAAAAATATAGGAAATTTTTGACATCTAAATATATAGAATACATAGAGTCGCATGAAAAAAATGTATATTAGCTTAAATACAGATGCTTTACTATAAAAGTGTCGGAAAATAAGTTTTATAGACATTTAAAGGACAAATTCGTATTTTTTAGGTATCACTAATGACGCACTTTTGTTATAAAAACTCGACCTAATTCTCATATAATTCATACTAACTTTTGAAGTTTATTTTGTACAAACTTTAGATAATTTAATTATTAGTGGAAAAGTAACTTTTGGTCAGTAAAATGCTCTGTAAATCAACTAGTAAACAGTTTTAATACACTTTCTTTGAATAAAAATAAATTTTATATCATTTTGTGTGAAGTCTTTATTTGTCGTTTATTAAAACTTATAAACAATGAAATATAAAATATTAATGATTGCAGTGAACATAAGTTTACCTAAACTATGAAAGCATTAATTATACTATCAAAGCTACAAATGTTGTTGTCGTTAATATAAATAACTTTAATTGTGTTATTTAACGATTTAACACAATTAAGCTACGTTTACGTTTGTTACCAAAAACCAATTGGATGCAATTAATAAGGATAAGAACATTCATAAACACTGTGATTACAATCGTATTAAAAGTGAGACAGATCTCAAACTAATGGCAATTCCTACTCATTATTGTGATCACATATAGAGTGATCCCCGTTGATGCGCGTGTGTTGCCTCTTATATATTGATTCGCGAGCAAAGTATTGCTTTTATGCTCAATAAATGGCCAAATCTCCAAATTCCTTTTAAATTCAGTTCAAAGAGAACGCATTGAGAATTATAAAGGAATCTGTTTTAAGAACATTAACCCTAACATTAAAGTCATTAAACTGCCGGGTTTTGTACTCAATGATTATGCGCTTCAGTTAATGGCAAACAAGCAATTGAAACAATTGAATGGTTTGAATATTTTCGATTTTGATTCTATGAAATCGATTACTATTATTTCAGATCATTTAAAATCGATTTCATGTGTTTTTTGTTCTAATTTCAACGGCTTGAAGATTGAAAATGATGTCAATCTATTCTTTAGGAACATCTCAAGTCTTAACAGATTAGAAAAATTGAATCTTCAAATTGACCGCAGTGTTGGTTACAATGCTATTAAGCATTTGAAAAATTGTCCAAATTTAAGAACTTTTAAGATCAAATCTACGCCATTGACTGCCGATTGCTTTGAAGCCATTTCTAGATTTTTACCTAAATTAATAAAATTGGAGTTAAGTTTCGTTCAAATTAACAGCAATTCTGATGCCTGTATTGTTCCGATTCAGGAGTTGAAGCTTTTGCAACTTCTAAGACTGTCAATGAGTCCTGAATTGACTGATAATTCAATTACAGTAGACTCTCGTTATAGTGAAGTCGGATATAGTGAACAGCTTTAGACCTTAAATTTGGTTCACTATACCCGACAATGTTATAGTGTTAACTCCGGATATAGTGAACTCTCGATATAGTGAACGGATTTCTCTTGCATTTG
>JAQGAM010000311.1:0-14181 GCA_034697665.1 Nanhermannia comitalis
CATTTGTTTATTAAGTGTAGTGAAAGAGTGTAAATAAACAATTTTGACAGTTTGATTGACAGCAAATGTATGCTTTTTAAATGTATTGCATGCTTTGTAAGGAAGTACTATTTTCGGTGCAACAAAGTGTCAAAATTAGTACTGAATTAGGTTTATTTGCATTATATACTCACCTGATGTTCACAAATCTCAAATTTTTAAAACATAGTTTTGAATTGTGATTATAACGGTATGATTTGGCCAGTTATTATAGTCGTTATAACTGAAATTAGTCTGATTTTATAAAATCTAATAAACTTAATGGAAATGGACTTAATTTTTAATGGTCAATAAAATTTGAAAGCTTTTCTGCGAAAAACAAAGTATGAACAACTTTTCTTCAAAATAACATCTGTTGAGTTATAAGTTATAACTCATAAACAATTAGAAAGTAAATTTTCAGTTTTCAGAAACTCCGCTTAGAATTATGAGAAAATTTGCATAAACTAATGTACTTTACAAGTTTAACTTAGATATGTCTCAAATTGCAACTGGAGACAGACTGAGCAGATTATTTTGCAATTCTAAGGATAAAACCGAGGCTTACTTCAAATTCTAAATTCTGGATTTTACTCAAATTATCATAAAATTTTAGATAAAGACCTGTAAATATTCTTTAGAATAAAGTAAATCATAGTTTATTTGTATTCATATTTCGAGAAAAATGAAACTATAAAATATATTTTTTGATATTTTCTAAGGATTTATAATTCAAAATCAATTATTTAGTTGAAAACACTAGAAAAATGATTATATCGAATAATGGCTTCAAAACAGAACAAAATATCTTGAGATTTGCAATAGCCCTATAGGTTAGGAGAACTTCAAAACCTGATGAGATGAGGCAGAAACTGTAGAACAGTAGTTTAGTTTTGTAGTGATTTAGTATATATAGAATTAGAGCAAAAGAAAAACCAAAATTGGATCTGCTTTTGAGAATCAAATTTAAAAAGAAGCTGTTAACAGATGTTTTCAACCATAATCCAAATCTTGAAAAGATGCTCAATCAGAGCACTTCAATATAATTACTAAAAAGGTTTCATTGAAGATGATTTGAGTAAAACATTATAAATTATATCTTTCCTTTTTATTTTTGAATAAATTAGTTTAGTCTTGAATAAGCTTTCAATAGAAACTTGGGTCTCACAAAAGTTCAGTCCTCGCTTCGAGTTTATTAAGTATTACTCCAAAGTCTATGAGAGTCAATACCGAAGAGTATTCATTATTTTATATGCCATAAAAGTACTTTCGAATAAGATATTAACAGTTATATAACTGAAAGGCAAATATGATTTTTTTGAAAATACAATGAGAAAATTTTGTGTAAATTCAATTGAATCTAAATGTTGAATATATATTGGATTAAGATTATTCGATTGATTATATCAAAGGCTCCGGTCTCTCACCATATCTTTATTACTATATAGTAATAACTTACAATACTAAGGAAACAATTGATTCAAATAACAAAAAAATTAAGTGTTTGATGCGTTCATTTGAGAATAAAAATACTTTACCAATAGTAAAGTTCAAAAAGCATACAAAAGAAATATCAGAATTCAATATATTCTACAGTAGGCATGAAATTGGAAAATACAACGATTCTTTTATCCTTTTCAAGTGAGGCTATCGTTCACTTAAAGCCTTAATCGAAATTTTTCTCAACCATTTCTAATGCTATCTAATACTTTACAGCAATTGTGACAAATATAAAGAATTATTTATAATACTTCGTTATTTCAAGTATTGTACTCAATAAAAATGTTATTGAAAAAAATCGATATTAATATTAATTTATTTCACAAATAATAATCACAAAATCATTAACTTTTTGCTATTCAAAAGTCTTGATTCTATCTCTAAAATATTGAAAATATTGAATAACACTGAAAAGTATAAAATTTTTGGATGAATCAGAAATTATTTTTACCAATTTAATTACTACATCCGATGCTCTAAATATAGTGGGCATGAGTTTCAAGAATTACATGAATATTTAATTTGTCATTTAATTCTTTTAAGTAATTGTGTGTTATCGTCAGTTTGAGGCGAACACTCTCTCGTCACGTTATAATGAATATATTATATTAGGTGAAGGAGTATTAAAAATTTATTATCTAATGTTTTAATTAATTAATTTTCGCTTTTTGTTTAATTATAGTTGAGTCCAATCATTTACCGTAAATGTTTACTCAAATAATTATAGAAAAATTGAGTTTAGTCATAAAATATTTATGCATTTATTTGATGACACGCTTCAATATTTAAATATATTGATGAAAAAAGTAAATCTACTGATCGTAATGCTATTGAATGAATCTTTGAACGTTCAGACAAAATGATACAGTAAATTTACTTAAATAATATAATTTACCTAAACCAATCTAAACCATCTAAACAACTATAGTTTCAATATTTAAGACTCAAAGTATTCGCATTGCTTTAGTTTTAACCAATAAAAAATCTTTCAAATATTCAACAGAATTCTGTTTTTAATAAAACCAGAATAAAACAAATACACTGTAAATACTGTACTTATTAACTAAATTTAGTAATAATTATAAAGCATTAAATGATTCGTGAATTCTTGATTAATTAATTTCATTGATTGATTGATTGATTGATTGTATATATATATATGTGTGTGTGTGTGTTCAGTGAATTCATACATTTTTCTAAAAATGCTTAATAAAGATGAACAGAATGAGTATAATAATGGAAAAAAGGAAACAATTAGAGTTGGCTCACATAGTTGGGAAAAAATCTTATTAATATAAGAGAGATGAATCATAATAATTTAATTAAGAGAACAGTTGAAAAAATGTTGCCTTCACTATTGCTTATCCGCATCATTTGAATTTCCGGATCTATTTCTAATTGATTAGGATCTATACTTCACCTTAGGTTATAACAAAATCCATAACATTTTGATGTTTAGGCTATATCTGACTTTTGAAATAAGTATTATTCACATGAATTTAATATTATATAGATTTTATATGATATCAGCTTTCTTTAAAAATAATAAAAAAGTGATTTATCTACTCCTCAGTAATACTAGTAATAGCCAAAAAACCGAATGGCCATTGAGTTCATTGTTCTTTGTGGGCTATAATCTATTTCACTTAAAATTGAAAACAATAGTCATGAGTATAATTCACTAACAGCTTCCTGAAGCCACGTTCGCAACAATTTTTTGAAATTGTACAGATTTTAAATGTCATTCTATTTATTGCTATCACAAAGTATTTGAAAATGTGCTCTTCTATAGAAACATTGCAAAGCACTTTGAAACGTATGGACAATCGTCTATCATGAGTTGCCATAGACTGAAAGTTATGAGAAAATATAATGCTATCATTAAATGTATAGCAAGAAAAGCATTGCTGGCAATACAGTATCATAACAGTTGAAAATTTCTATATTTAATACCTGTAACTCACAAATAATATAAAATAATATACTTTTACTTTAGCTGTTCTTTATGTATAGTAACTGTTGGTGGTCTTCTAGATGTTGGTTATTAATAATTTATGAACAATAATTATAATGTAATTTATTATATCAACATTTAAAATAAGTTATTTATCATAATACAGCCGTTCGATCAAGACGTTTAAAAAATGCTAAATCGGGGCTAAATTCAGTTACCAGATCTTGATGAACCTTTCCCTGTACGCCATGCTCAATTTTTAGTTTTCTATACAGTTTAAAAGCTTCAAACAATTTTACACTTTAACTGAGACCTGGACTTCTCCTTATTTCCCGGTTTTATTCTAAATTTCTGCCTGGACGGAGAGATCAAAATTAGGATAATCCAGGCCAAACCTGGACGTCTGGCAACCAAAGGCTAAAATAATGTTAACTGTAGGTCTGTTTTCGAAATTTTGAGTGTTCATCAAAAAAGCGTATCGATATTCTGAGACAAATTTTCCTTTGAAATGAGTATATAATTTATTCAATATAAGCTATATTTAAATTATGTTTATTAAATAGTATATGAATTACAGTTATGAACTTCATTATAGAATCACATTAGAGAAGAGCCGACAGCTCAACCTCTAAGATTCAAATAGAAAACAAACTAAGTCTTAATTCGGAAATAATCTCTTAAATTGGGAATTATCGCGACAATAAAACTTAAATCAAACAGACTTTAAGTAGTCGATAGACAGAGTCATCAAATTTCCTACGATTAAGCTTAAGGAAAGAACCGGAAAATACCGATTCTGTCAATCCCTGTTCCTTTCACTTCCCCTTAGATTTAAGCGATTCACTAAAATTCTACATTTTTAGAAGTCATTAATTTCTAATAATTAGTGTTGAATCAGTTCCAAATTTTTAATTTCGTTCTCGTTCTCGTTCCTGAATCAAGCAATTCTTGGAACTGATTCAACACTACTAATAATAAGTTATTTTTGCAGTTAATTCGAAATAAACTTTTAGGGAAAAATTAAGAATCGTTTTGATTATTGCTTTCGCTTCTATTATGCAACATAAAAATCGTTTTCTGAATGGAAATATTTTTAATCTTTATATTTAATGAGTAAAAAAATAAGAAACTTAATTATTTAAAGGAAAGAGAATAATTTCCATTTTTGTTCTGATCAATTAGTAATAGCTTTGTAATTACAGTCGTAATAAGTGTTTTTAATAAACTGTTTTCCTGTTCAATTTTCGGTATTTTTAAAACTTTTCCTTATATGGAAATGAATATAATGTACTGTAATAATTTCAAATATTGGTACTGTACTGGTATCGATATATGTTATCAGCTGTCTTATCAATCAAGAACTTCGTGAAGGCTAGAATTTAAAATATTTGATTAATTTTTTAGGAATAAATTGTTAGATTACATTTATTCTGTCAACTAAATAGACTTTCTATACCAGTACATAGACATAATATTGTGCAGATCAATTTTGTACCAATTCTGTAGGATTTAATTGAAGGATAAGAAAAGTTTATCCAAAAATCAAGTAAAATAGTAATAAAAACCCTTTGACTAACACAAGAGACAAGAGTCCAAATGAAATGTTATAAATTTCTAAATAAAAATACGAAAATACCAATGATTTTAAATCATAACTGGAATATAATGATTGAAATTATATGAGTTATTAAAATATGGAAAAAATATATTTATACCTTTAACTTGAGATTCACCAATATTAGAGTCAGATTATTTATTATTTAAATTTAAAAAATGATTTGTTTCGAAACGACAATGAGTGTGAAATGATAGCGACACTTTTTTAGTTTTTCAAAACAACCAGAACTGCTTTGACTTATTTTATTATTTTGATTGATCTCAATTTCCAAGTCATTACGTGTTACAAAAATAATACTCAGTTAGTTTTCTTTTCATTTTCTAAATTTTTGAATAATTACTGAACTCAAGATATTGATAAAGCATTGAGAAAAACTAAAGTTCAAGAAAACTTAACAAAAAATATTATTGTTGATTATTTTTCTCTTTTTCTAAAACTTGATCAAAGATTTATTTCTGGAGTTCATTCTGTAGCTTTAATTAGAGTTAAGCGTACGAATTCATATTTGGCTAATGATTTGCTAAATTTAAAAATTTTGATTAATAGAATGCAAAGATACATACAATTAGTATAAGAAGAGAAATAAAACTCCTTTAAAAGGTTATTTCTTTAAATATCAGGAATGTTAGAATAAACTTAAGCGGACACATATTTAAAAAAGGTTTAATAAAGTATTCTTTGAGTTTGATATTAGCAATCATTTAAATCAGATTTACAAAAAGTACTATCGAAGAGATAGTAAAGACAGAAATAGAGCTCTATTGAAATGAGACAGTGAGTTATTTGGTTCGATAAACCGAATAGTAATGCATTATAGTGAAAGCTAATGCAAAAGCTGGTGCAATCACCAGTCACTACTCGAATATAACATTCAAATAGACTAAAACGGAAAGGAAATCCGTTTTCCTAAATCTAAAGCGCTGACTGAAGCGGCAATCAATGAAAAAAATATAAGTGGCCTTATAGTTGCTGTACTATATTTAAAGTTATAAGAGCTTTACCGCTGATGTAATTTTGTGTATGCAACTAAAAAACGCAAGTGATATATAACTAGAGGTTAGAATTGGAGAACTAGAGGTGATTTCTGACACCAACATCATTGAAAAAAACCTGAAAACGTGATCAAAATTTTGAATTAAATAAACATTTTTACTAAACATTATACTAATTATTATAGGTTTAGTTATGATTTTTTTATGAAAATTATTGAGTTTATATCCAAAATTGCAATTGAAGTTAACAACCCATATAAGAACTCTAAGTTTAATCATTAAAATAGTACTAAATTTGGGAAAATATTATTTTTTCGTTTAGGATCTTTATGTATATAGACTTAAATAGTGCTTAAGTTGATTAGAACTTCAGAAAAATCTGATGCATATGAAGCGGTGGTTTCCAAGACCTGAGGGCTTCTATTAAGAAGTAAAAAGTCGTGATCACGTAAACTAATCTCTATTGTATAAACATCGAAGGCTTAGTATCGAAGGCTTATAACAGTACCGGTACAGCACTGTTTGTGCTATCTGTTTGGAAAATGACATTTTGAAGTGTAATTCACACAACATTGAGATCTAAACTGAAAAATTTGTTTTATCATGCGATACAACACTAAAACGCATTATAACAAAATTAATAAGAAATGTTCTGCAGTTTTATGCATATAGTTGTCGACTTTTAAAATATACTATTTATATTCATATTGTATATCACAGTCCGAAAAAGTTTTTTTTTATTAGTGTAATAAATGGCAATTATTTCACTTTTCAAATTGAATAGAAAAATATTGTGGATATTACTGAATATCAAAACCGATTATTATTCATAGAATGTTGTCAGCCGTGATATTAATTAATTTGCCTCATTATAGCACATAAGATGGATGATTAATGCTAATTATTTTACATAAGCAACTGAGTAAATGTAAGTTAACTCTCATTGAGACTGTTTCAGTATTGATTTGCAATTTCATAATTAAAGCATAACTACTTTGCAATGCAAAAGAAATAACAAATAATAGTTAAACTTTTTTGCTTAAACAAACAATTCCTATTGAAATGTGAAAAAATAAATATCTCATGCCTGTGCTCTACTGTACCAGTGCTGGTATGTGCTAACAACTAAACTTATGTTAAAGGAGAATAACTCCTAAACATCACCGAAACTAATGTCAGTTTCTCGATAAAAGTGCACATAAATAAAGACACGAACACAAGACCTGACAACGAGACACCACTGTATCGATCAATGAGGGAAGAGATGATTCCACTCTCAAAATTATGATGCAAACTGTTTTGCTGACAGCATTTTTATTGTCTAATTGACTTCATTTTAATCAGTTTTACATCTTGTTTATCAAATTTATTGAACAGATAAGTTCTAACTCGTAAGCAAAAGGTCTGTTGACATTCAACCACTACAAAAGTTCGATAAACTATAACTAATCAAACCTAACATGACATTAGTTTACCTAAAAGTTTTGGGTCTGTTTTGGCTCATATTTCGATTCATACTTTTAATAGTATTGGTTTAAGTATTAATATAACGAAAGTCAAGAATAATGTATTGTTAATTAAAGTTTAATTAATACGAAATAAACTTTCCTTCTCTAGAAGTGAATTAATTAATTTTGCATTAGTATTGATTACACTTTTTTTCTCCTTAAGTAACTTAAAATGAATTGATTTTCAACAAAATCATTATATATAATGATAAATATTTGAAATAAATTAAAATAAGTTTAACGAAAAGCCCTTAAGAAAAACAGGAGTATAAGTAAAAGTAGAAGTTGTAGTGAAACTCTGCTTAACATAAAAGCTTGCCGTACAGTAAAAGGTATTGAAAATAAAAGTTATGTTAAAATATTTCGCTACTTAACAGCCTTAAGAGAGAGAGCATAGAGTATATTGAATTTTAATAAGCGAGAGCTTCTTCTGTAGAGAAAACTAATGTAATTCTATAGTGAAATGACCACAAAAAAACGTTGAGGCAGTGATAACAGGGGGTTATGTTTTGTGAATGGCAGAAACCGTCCCACAAAGTCACACTATCAAAACATTAGGCTGTGTTGTGTTGGCTCTAACTATGTATTTGTTTTACAATAGAGTTTATGTCCATTTTAATCGCTGGCATCACATCATCAAAAAAGCGCATTTCATAATAAAAATGCTTAACTTTACAAATGATTAATACGAATAGTCCTTGAATTACGTTTGTATTGCATGAAGTGATCACTCATTTCTATTTATATTGATATCTAATGAATTCATACCATATTTTTTATTTATTTTATTAAAAATGTGTTTTTATTAATATTTTTTTGTTGGTATGATTGATATTAATATCAGTTATTGATAATGTGAATCATTTTTTATGTTAATAAATAGTTTAGTGTTTAAGAAATGGGAGTTTTTGAGTCCAACTCTTCAGTGATATTAAAGTTTAAGCAATATTTGTGTTATTATTACTATAATTATGTTTATAGTATTACACCATTTAATGAACTTCTCATACGACCCATTTGTGCCTCAATTGAAAAGTTTATTTTCCTTATTGTTATCATTAATGAGAGTGAGACCAAAAATTTGGACCTATGGTTAAGTTTTGTCGGTTGTATCGTAAAATGTGTTGTTTAGGCGATCAAAACAATGATATATTTGCGTTGTAAGTGACACACATTTTACATATTTATATAATATGTACTATCAATACATTAAACTTTCAAAAACTTTTCACTCTTTATATAAACTTCATTACTATTACATGATTTGCATTGATTGCAGAGTTTTATTATGTAATAACTTATACAATAAGTTATTGCTTTCATTGCTTTGAACGCTCTTTTAATCAAGTATTTTGCGGTCTTTTGTTTGCAATGCTATGAAACTAAAGGACTTATAATTATTTTACTACAAGTTAAGGACTTATTGTTTGCCATATTTTGAGCGTTCATTAGCTTCAGTACTTCAATAAAGAAGTGTTTTCTAGTGTTTTATCAAATACTAACTTAGTATTAGATATTCTTATAATAAGTACAAAACCACTGATTAAACATTATATCAATTTTTGTTCATTAGAAATATGAGCTCATAATTAACTAAAAACTACACACTAATGACTCACACGTTTACTAATTATTATATTTACGTTATTTAAATTTTCAATAAGTATTGGTTACTAAAAGAGTAAAAATACTTTTAAAATTTCATAACTAACTATTTGTTTAACTCTTGCTTTCAATGTTTATATAAAACTATATATTAGAGAGTTTTGTGATTTATTATTCAATTACTCGTATTTGTAATTTGTTTTACGCCTTCAACAAAATCTTGATTAAGGCTTTATTTATCGAAAAATTGTGAGACTCTTTCATCTCTTTGTCATCTGTTTTCAAAGTACATAACATTGTGTTTGACATTCTTTTCTGTTAAACCCAAAACACGTCAATGAATGGGAAAATCAAGTGATTCATAAACTTAAGTTTCACAACAATTGTGAAAATATGAATTACGACTCAATTCCGTTCACAAAAATTGATTCATTTTCTCAAACTCGATGTCGAAATACAACTTTTAATGGTTTTCTCAAAGCTTTATATTGAAGCTAAAGCTTTAATCATTTTTTATTTTCATTTTTTAATACTGTATAACAAACATCAAAGTTATTGAACTCATTCATTGCAAAAGGTATTCATTTAAAGAATTTCATTCATAGATGAGTTCAATATTTTCTATACTTTAATAACAGGAATAATAGGACTTTATCTTACATGCAGTTGAATGGAATGATATTTTATTGATTTTCTGGGCTTCGGTACCAACAATACTAAGTGAAAAGCATTTTAATAGTGAAAATCCAAACTTTTTTATTATACAGGTATTCTCAATATATGCAAGTTTTCACTCAATTCTATTGAAATTGGATTTTTGGCGTTAACTTTGAAAGTGTTGAACCTGTGCCACAACTAAATGAATAAAAAGTTTGTTGAAATGTGAGATATCCTCCATTTGTTCGCTTCATTTTTGCTTTACTCTGAAAGCTCTTATGAATTAGTCGTCTGTCACAGTATTTGAATTTCTTGCCATAAGTACTATATCTAGTATTACATTACGATCTCTTGAAATCTGGTCTAAAATTGGAATACTAGTTAAGTAGAAGAAGTGCATCAATAAATTGCTTTTCAAATGTAAAAAATATTTAGGAATCTTTACAAATGCTTTTTGTAGAAGAACATGTCCAATACTGTAATATAATAAGAAACACTATCAATACCTATATGTACTGTATATTCAATGTATAACTTGTCAAACATTCGACGTAATACGCGATTCAATTTGGAATACTATTACTGTATTTATTGCTTCTTTTCTTACTCTTCTTCTTTCAATTTCTGAGTCTACGAGTCTTTGTTTTCTCTTTTATTTATTAGTTAATACACTTAAGTTTTCTCGAGATGACGGCTGGACTCCTGGAAATGCTCCAAAATAAGTCACCCCATAGTGTGTGTGCTTTAGTTTTATAGTATGTCCCAAAATTACATTACTTAGAAAGTGTGTTCGTCTGATTAGCTTTACATAGAATATGAACTCGAGCTTTATTTAAATACCACAGTTTGATTCAATATTTGATAAAATTTCATTATTTGTATTATTTATTCTTTTTGAGTTATCAATTATACCTATAGACGACAGGTATACTCATAATATACCAGTTGAGTACACCCAGAACTCACAGAATAAAACAAAAATGAGAGCCAGTAAAGCATGCGCTGCAACAATTTTCATAGTAAAGCTCATTTTGGTACACACTATAGCATTAAGTTTGAGTTTATTTGATAAGTTAAGTTGATTTTTCATCTCAACATACACATAAAACTAATTTGTACAATACTTTTCATGAGAGCGTTTCAATTGATCTTTTACTAAATGAAATAAAAATTGAAATACTGTACTTTGATATCTCTTTCTTATCTCATTTCATATCTTTACTAATGATTTGCTTTATTAATGACAAATGTTTGGCTGTTAAGAGTTTGAATGATATCATGTCATCTTTAAAGTTATTGTTTTAGAGAGATTTTCTAAATAGCTTGTAGTGATCGACTAAAGCCCTGTGGTTTATGAGATCGAGTCTAAAGATGGGAAAAACAAAAACGATTCTGTCATTCAAAATGAACTGACATTAACTCACAAATGAACTGATACTTTAATACCATTGTTCAAATGGAACACTAATATGAAAAGTATTGTACTGTACGTCAACTAAAATTAAACATAGATTTCAAAATTAAAGGAATCTTTCTGTAATTTAGATAGAATTTGTTTCTGGCATTTAAACCACCGAAACAATAGTTTTGCTGAATTGACTCATTTTTATTTGAAATTTATGTGAAGATAAACATTCGTTTAATTGAGTTGTATTTCAATTTTCATATTTTAGTTATTTAAGTGAATTCAAGCACTTAAAGTAATGAAAGAAGAAAAATATTTAAGTGATATATTGTATTAATGTAATGATTACTCTTTTTTATTTCAAATCTTTTTGATTCATAAAACATCTGAAACCAGCACATTATAGAACTGATGCTTTTGATGTATGTTTGGTCAGATTAAATGACATGAATTAACACACCATTACATTGAGTGAAGTTATCAGATGATAAGAGCACTTAACTATACAGTACGACGAACTTAGAATTATTAGTTTATAGTATACAGAATCGATCCATTGTATAGATTTGTAGAATAAGTTTGTTTGTTATCTAAACAGAGACGAACATAGGGCTAGTTCGGGTTCGGGCGGGTTTGATTTAAGCTAAAAGTCGGGGGTTTCGGGTTAGAAGGTTAGAAATGTCGTGTAGGTTGGGCTCAAAGCCCAATAAAATTTGTACGAAAGTTTGGTTGAGATCTCGTAAAAGTCAATAAACTATTTTATACGATTGATAGTGTGCTTCACTAGAATTTAAGAACTCAATAATTTGGGTCGGGTTGGGGCGAAGGTTTGGACCTCTATGCTGACCTCTAATATAAAAAGATCTTTCTAGAAAATAAGAAAACCAGAAACAAATAAGTATAAGATGAATAATATATTTATTTTGATTGTTTTCAGGAAAGCAATACAGGGAGAGATTAAGATATCAACAGAGAATGGAGAAACACGAACATTACGCAGTGCTCCTGATTGGGGGGTATGTCAACGCACTTCTAATCATTTATCATCAATATGTCTATTAATGATGACAATTAAATTAATTTTAATTTTTAATTCACCTCATTAGGAATCAGCTATAAATGGGGACCACTTATGGGTTTCTACGGGTGCCTCTGGAGACCTGTGCTATGTCGGCGACAATGAATGCTCTGTATGTCAAATATTTAGAATAATTTATCGATTTTTTATAAAAGATATATTACAGTGGAATATGTAATCTGTGTTTTCATCATTTGTGTTATACAAATACTAATCTTTGTTCGCACTGTAAAACTCAGGCCAATAATATATTATTGATTTTTCTAAATTCAGTAGAAACTGCTTTCTTTTTTTGCCTTGAATTAGTATTATATAGAGTATTGCTAATGCTATTGCTATTATCGGTGAAATTTATGCACTTTTATAGATTTTTCTATTCATGCTTTGGGTAAATAGTTAGCTATTAGAATGAAATTCTACTCAACTTTTAAGTTGACGACAACAGAAATATAGTTATATTTTTAGAAGCAGAGCAAAGCTATCATTTATACTCAACTCATATCTGTCAAGAACTCAATATTTTCTTATAAGCACTTATGAGAGACTAATCAATAAATTTATTATGGCTTTTAAATCATTAATTATGTTTTTAAAGTATTTATTTGAATTGTTATTATTAGAAACAAGGGCCTCGTCTGTGCTGTCCTGCCTGTAAGATAACAGCTCACACCGGATGCATAAGTATTCTGATTGATAAAATCAAATTCCACTGTAAGCCAACATTTAAGGACGTTGGCGTTCGCCAGTATAGAGAAGTAAGCGTTTTGTATAAATAAAAAAGCGTATAAACGATAGAAAATAAATGTATGTTAAGTTATTTATGAAACTGAGGAGAAAGCATGTCTTCAGTTAACATGTCTGATGTGCGAAGTCATACATTTTGACGATCATGTAGAAAAACAAGCATTTTATTATGTTTATGATATGTGTCTCGTTTGCAGCAAACTGTGATCCATCATCATTGGGTGCATAGACGACATCAAAAGGGTAGATGCAAGCAATGTGGCAAATCTTTTCAGTCAAAATTGTCGTTTGGAAATAAAGTAAATGTTGCTCTCCTTTTATTTTGAGGCTTTATTAGTCCAGTATTAGCCAACTATAAATTCTACAGCATTTGTCTTTACTCATTTTTTATTGGATTCAATTACAGGAAATCGTAGCCATTAGCTGTTCGTGGTGTAAGACAGCCTTTCACAATAAAGAGAATTGCTTTAATATGCAAAGAATAGGCGAATATTGCCCGTTAGGAATACACACAGATTTGGTGGTACCTCCTTCTTGGATTGTCAAACTTCCAAGAAGGGTAACATTTCTTTCACTAAATACAATTCAAGCTTAATTTGCCTTTAGATCTGTTATATGCTCTCATATATACTTTAGTTTAGGTTTGGGTTTATTTAAAAAGCTATCATTTATTTACTTTAGGGCTCATTCAAGTCTTCAATAAGACGTTCGCCTAAAAGTAAAAGAGCGTCTTCCAAAAAAAGGACTAAAAAAGATGACACCGGAACCAGTGTCACAGTTGATAATCATTTACATCATCAGTTGCACGCACTTCACGGCTCATCTCCGCCACCAACTAAAGAATTTGGTTCACAACATCGTAGTTTTGCAATTAAACCAATCCCTTCATTATCCTCGAAACCATTGTTAGTATTTATTAATCCGAAAAGTGGTGGAAATCAAGGCGCGAAACTGATGCAAAAGTTTCAATGGTTACTAAATCCACGTCAAGTGTTCGATCTATCGCAAGGCGGACCCAAACTGGGGTTAGAATTGTATAAGAAAGTGAATAATCTTCGAATCTTGGCCTGTGGTGGAGGCGGAACGGCTGGTTGGGTGCTCT
>JAQGAM010000312.1:0-14173 GCA_034697665.1 Nanhermannia comitalis
CTCTCTCTCTCTCTCTCTCTCTCTCTCTCTCTGCTCTCTTTTCTCTTTTATGATGCGGTTTCATGCATGAGAACGTTTTGAGTTTCCGGCTCTGTTCTCACTCTTAGTTACTATATTTTGGTTGAGTTAAGCGTCACTATTACTAGAATATGAACTTAACTCCTAAAACTCAGTTTTCAGTTCAGTATCCCTTAAAGTCAAAGTCAAAAATGGAAGGTAAGGAAAAGATGATCCAAAAATTTGAATGTACCCGAAAAGGTCTACTGTTTTTATTCAATGGATTGGAACTTGAATGGCGACGAATAGAGATTGTATGATATGATTTAGAAACTGCCTGACATCTGTACCATTCAATCACTTTTACTGGCGCTGCACCTGTGCTGTAATGTATTGAACTGTACCTATTCTATTATGAATACCAGAATTGAAAAATTAATTGATTAAAAACAATGTTAATGTTAAGGTTTGAAAACTGACAGTTCCTTTTAATTATAAATTATAAACAAATTTTATAACAAAAAATTCAATGGATTCTTAGTAATGTTAATAGACTTAAAATATTCAAATTATAACCAAATACTGGCTGGTAATCAATTTTCGTCAAAACATTTGAGTCATTGACTCCTAAATGAATGTGATTTCTGGCAAACGCTAATACTAAAGAAAGACAGTCTCTCACCGATGAGGAAACAAGTTTATAAAAGATTGATGCATACAATTGTCTCATCCCTATTGACTTCTTTGCTTAGGCTTATCTGATACAAACAAAGTGCCAATTTAGGGATTTATTGCAAGAATCAAGTGTTAGGAGATCTTCTTCTTAAACAACAAATATCTCAATTTAAATGAGAAAACAAATTCTGGCGAATACTTTACTTTTGGGCGTCTTTCTCAAAATGTAAGGGAATTCTCGGACGTCTCACAGAAATAGTAGAAGTTTTTACATTTTACAGCTAAATAGCTTATTGCATAGTCAACTCTGAGGATTAGCATTGATGGCCGTAGCGGTTACACTTTCATTGAGATCCGTCGCCATAAATGACAACAAGATTTATGTTAAAAACATTGACTCGTAAAACCTTGACTTCCGCGATGAACAAGTCTTAGAAGTAAAAAATTGTAAATTGAGGTCCCATTTGTTGAGGATTAAAACAAAACTATTTTCCATAACGAAATTGCTGTTTCGCATTTTGATATATTTGTTTGGGCTCTAAATACCCCTCTGTCCGGGAGTTTGTTTCTCCATTACCAGCATCGGTCACGGGATATCTGAGGGAACTGACACTTCAACATATTGGAAATCGATGGAGAGTTTGAGTTCAAGTTTTTCTCAAACAGCTCCAGTTGGCTGTCATTGTATTGCATGCACGCGAACAAAGTTGAACTGATAAAAGATATCATGTTTAAGAATAGACACTTTATCTCTCACTGCTTAAGGCTTTAACTTCAATCAATTGAGTGCTAGGCGTGTGAATAGTGAGAAATCAAATCTAAAAGTTGTGGAATAATAGTAGAGCTCATCTTAAAACGAGACAATACAGAATCTCTTCCTTAAAAGTCAAGTCACAACAAAGAGATGCAATGCTTTTTAGTTCTTTAGTTACTCTGTATATCAAATCATTAAATGGAATTCAATAGTAGTCGATTGGGTGCCGTCCATCCTCTTTAGACTTTCTGATATTATACATAAACCAAAATGTTAACAACGATTCAAAGCTAGAACAGGACCATAACTCTGCTCAATGCAGACGTGAGAAGAATAATGTATTTCAGGAATTAAATTCTTTCTCAAAAAAAGCATAAATACATAGTTTTCAATGTTCATCATATTTCTCAAAATAATTAACTATTTATACCCTAAAGCATAACAATTTTTTCTACTAAAAGCGCTTCATTTGAACTTATAATTAAGAATCCCCTCTGAGATATCGAATTACTATAAGCGCCTTATTTTTAAACAATTTATTTGATGCAAATACATGTGTAGCATAGAAAAATATAAGTTTTGTCACATTTCCATGTTTCTTATGAAACAGAAAACTTGTGACAATTTTTTCAAATCACATGTGTATTGAAATAAAAACACAATACAATAACTCACATTTCTTTTTTTCAAGTCATTCATCAGTTGAATACAAATGAATCCATTAGAGCATCAGATTTCGTCGCAAAATGAAAAGTTAAGTCATAATATACAGGATTTCAATACATATACACATGAAAAGTGATTCTTTGAAATATAAATATGTTGGAATCTATTGTAAAACAACAAAGCAATGTTTTTAAATTAGACTTGTTCTGTGTCCTCTAGAGTTACAAATCCTGAATGATTTTTCAATAAAAGCGAACAAAATATAGAAAATATAGTTAATTCATAACAGAAGTTTAGACATTCTTATGAATCAGTAATTTAGAAAAACTTCAAGTTTGGTTAATTCAAAAAGTTTTGATCAGAATATTTGTTTAATAATCTGATGTTTTCAAAGAAAAGGGTCAAGTGTGAGGTCGAATAAATGTTATCTTAAAATTGCCGAAAATGTTCATTACTTCTAAGAAGTGAACCAAAATTCAAAGCGATTTGTGCACACGTTTGTTATAAACCGCATAAGTGAATGGTTTTCTTTCATAAAAATAAAATATGTTCCTGTTTTGGTGCCATTTCCCAACTCAGCTCATCACTAGTTTGAAAGCCTTTACAAGACTTTTTTGCCATTCACTTATTTTTCTCGCTTTTTGCAAATGATGAATAAACACGCGTTAAAGAAGCATTAGTTCTAATGTAAAGCTACAAAGTTTTAATGAAAAGAAACCATTCATAATAGTCTACTAACATGTATAGTACTGTGCAGTAAAGTATTTGGCCTTTCCTTCTATCCATAACTATTAGCACAAATATAAGTATAGAAACAGCTGAATGACCCCAAACTCAGATTAATGTCTTAAAGCAACGGTTGCACTCTCTTATGTCTCTCTCCTATGAACTGAAGACAAGAAGACAATATCAACACTTGTTTGGCATTTTGTTCAATATGACAGGAAATATGATATCCTTAATCGTGTTAATTACTGATAAAAGTAAAGCGAATTTTACACTTAATGCTAGCAAAGAAAGAAACATACTGTACAACAAGACATAACAGTGATTTATCAGAATTTGTCACTGAATATATGCGTCGGTGTGAACGTTAAATGTATTGCTTTAAAGCCATAACTGATGCACTCGACATGTTTGCAAACATCGAAATCAATGCTAAAATAAGAATTTGCGATAAACAACAGAATATAAAGCAATTTTGAGAGGAAAATAGTTTTAATTAAGATTTTAAGCGTTAAACTTATCGTTACTCGCAATCTATTTCATGTCACATTTCACATCGCTATAGACTTTACTTTGAGATACTTTTTACTTCTGAGTTTTATTATTAGTTCCCTTATATCACTCGATAAGATACCAGTAGTTTCTGTGAGTTTGACTTTGGCTTTGAATGTAAAGGAATGTCATTTAACTCCTTTTACGATTTCCTGATAACATTGACTCAACTTAATTGACAATGGAATCACTCGGAACACTAGAGTTATGTGAAAACCAATGAATCTCAACAGTAAGAAACACACTTTTCTACTAAAAAGAAGGAAAAAAGTTATTGGATTTCTCTCTACAATATTTGGAAAGTTGCTAAAAGTAATTGATATTTCTGTCCATTATTTTTTGAAAGCGACATATAGAGGGCCAGAATTACATGTGTGGCTCTCAACTCAATTCAATTACTCACACACTTTGGTTCACTGGAATCGCTCAACTCTCTCATTGCAACGAATGGTGCCCTACAGTCCATAACTTTAACAAGAGGTGCCTATTTGTCATTTTGAAAGTGACACATACATGAACTTCAACTTTAAATGTAATCGAAGCACTTCTTGTATTATATACTCAAATAAGTATTATCTCAATCTTTTTCCCTCAATTTGTTACAACATTATATTTTTTTCACACGTGAAACAAAATTGTAATGCAATCAAGAATATCGACGTGCTTTGAGACAACTGAAATCTCATTTTATCGACTTTTTGACTAACAAAAAATCAATTGAGTATCGTTTGAGAAAGTAATATAAACCAACTCTTCGATCATGATTGTAAAGATAAAACCAGTTTTTGTCTGCGCACAATTCATAAAAAATTTGATACAGAAAATTACTATTAACTTATATTTTATGTTTATAATGTCCTTTAAGAGATGGTTTATAAGTAATCTTATTCTAGATATGATTTGACACATCGCATGTGGACATGTATGATATTTCTTCTTTTGTCACTTTTCACTATGCCTTCCAGCAAAACTCAAATATGTGACCGTATCTGAGGCACAGGCACTTAGCACGACATCGGAAATTAAGATATAACTTAAGAATAAATAAGATTTTCAAGTATTTCAATCAATAAATATCAAATAGAAAACTAGTGTCACAAATGAAAATCAAAGATTTCATTCAATGAAGAGTTATTTGCTTTTGAGTTTTATTTTCCTGAACTACGAGTTTTGTGTCACGATTTTCTCTATTTTAGTGCTTTTGAACTTTTAAAATAATTAATTAAAAATTTTCATTAAAATATTTGAACATTCAGTTCAAGATATTATAAAATATGTAATTTAAAAATAAATCATTTTTAAGGCATTGTAACATTTATTGTGATTTATTAAGTAAATGAGACCTCAATTGAAAATAATAATAATTTATAAATAGTAAAAAGGGTCTAAATTTTAATCAAAAATACCAGTTCTGTGTATACAATTAGACATTAAACGTTAACTTTTAATATTTTGGGTTCTTTAAGTTTTATTTAAGTGCTTGAATTAGGAACACCTTGGGCTATAACTGCTTCTAATGTCAATATTTGGAATACGATATGATAGATAGAAAGTTTGTGGTTTTTTGACGATGCGATTCGATTGACGCCCTATCGCACACTTTTCGTGAAACTAACTTCTTTATGCTCTTCTCAGTGGGGATGCATTTGCACAAAGTCAGGCGTTTCTTCAAACATTTCATATTAATATTTTAGTCATGAATGTATTAAAATTATGTTATGAACAAAAGTGGACTACAGCTCGGGTCCAACGAAGCAAATATCAGTTTCAAGTCTTGAATGACAGAAATGAAACTATTCTTGAAAAGCTCGTGAGTGAGGGGTGTGTTTCCCTTAGTTCGCGAGTAATTCTTGTTCTTTAAAATATAATTTATAAAATTCTCAGTTTAGAGAACTCTTATGTTTAGCTCTTAAAGAATTAATTCAAGGTTTGCATTTCTTTCGCAGACAGGTATACCTGACATAACTTAGTTATTAGAAGAGCTTCTCTTAGGATCGAATTTCGCAAAAAGAAAACTATTTCACTTTGAATTTATTTTCCCGCTGTTTTATAATTTCACTTCTCTGGGGCTATAAGTAACATATGTTTGTCAAGAAATTGGCCAAATTTCGCATAACTTGCAAAACATTACATCTTTTTTCACCTCAATTGGCAGGCAGTCTCTGAGTGCCAAAAATGATAGCTTTTGCCAACTTATAGATAAAATATAGACCCATATTATTATAAGGCTATGTGCGTGAGATGAGCGATCACTGAAGTAAATGCTTAAATGAAATGTAAAACAAACAAGTAGTCATGTACTTCAAATGCCGGTGTGTTAACACCAAACACTTTGCAGCTGTTGGTTTGCCCTTCACTCACAAAGTAGACGCAAAAAACACAAAAAGGTGCATTACTTCATACGACCCCCTATTTTATTGGAAAAAGCTTCTAAATATGGGAACTAGAAGTTGAACACAGCTGTGATCTTCAATTTTAAAAAAAGTTTAATCTTCGCGGGTCTCACTTTTTTCAAATCATAAATTCTAAGTCTTTTTCTAAACAGAAGTTAGACTCGATTTATATATAGCTTTAAGTAATGGCATCACTCAGTCATCATTCATTTCATCAAATTTACTAAAAAGTGAAAATCAGTATAAATAAAGTAAATCATAAGAGAAAATGAAGTAAACACTTTTGGCATATATTGCAGATAACATATTTTTATTTTTTCTATCTTTAAAAGCATCCACTTTAGGTCTAAGATGAAAAATGCTGTATGAAAACTAAGAAAAGCGTAGAAACTTATATCTGTTCATTGCTTTTTAGCGGAAAGCTTTCTCAATGTCCTGATTTGTTGAATAAACTGATGCACTGTTGCACTAAAGTGATGATAATTTCTTTACTTAAGTCTAAAATTAAACTATGGCCCAAAATTAGCTTTTTTTGCATATAGTTTATCAATGTTTTGGTCTTCATATTTGAATATATATAATACATAAAATATATGACACTATGGTATGTCTTACAAATGATGTCAGCTAACAAAATGTCATTTCAAATGGATATATGACGCACGAGTGTCTCACTATCTTCCTTTTCGCCCTGTCTTTGCATACTTCACATACTATGATACAGGACTTTATTAAATGTCTGCTGTCATATATATTTCTAAGATTATGCTAAAGATTAACAATGATTTTGCTTTTTGTCTTATTCCAAAAATATGCGGAACGAAACCTAACAATCCGTAAAACTCTGAATTTTGAGAGGTCTCTCAACATGAAAAATGGTTCATTTTCAAAATAACTTATGTTTAGGGAAACTTTCTTTACTAATACATATTTTCTTTAAATTCAAAAACTTTAGAACAGAATCTCAAACAATTTTATACTCAGAATTAAATTTGATTTGTTTAATCAATATAAGCTCATCACTTTAATTAGTATCCAAAACAGGATTATTAGGAATGACTCAGCTATTAAAGCATTTATTTTATTCGCAAAGCTCTCTAAATAATTGTGACTAATTTATATAATGATTAGTTATATATTTTTTGCCATTAATCTGAATTTATTTCTGGCTTTACATTATTAACTCATAATAAATGAATGTTTCAATAGGGCTCAACATTTCATAACATATAAGAGTGGTTCACATCCTTCCAGAATTTGTTCTATCATATCATATATAATATGCTATGCTGTTATATAATAGAATACAATGCGTTTTACTTTAATCGAAAACTTTAATGTAACTTATAATACAATGCGGATAAAAAAGATTCAATTAAATAAGTTATTGAATAAAAAAACCTTAAAAGAACGAATTGTTTACTTGAAAAAAGAGTAAGCGCTAAACAAAGTTGAAATAGTTTGATGTTTATAAGTGATAGAGTACCTCAAAATTATTCACGTTTATCATTTAATGTAGAGAAAAGGACATAACACGTAACTTTTTTTGTATTTCAACTCGTTTAAGGGATACTAAATTATGAGACTTATATGCTACTCATCTGTTGAGTCAAATTAAGACAAGCATTACTTCTGGCTGTGTTCAGATTTTAACGAACACCGCAGTAAGAGATAAAATTCCACTAAATTTAAACGATGCTCTTATTAAACGTGATTGCATACAATTCCTAATATTTGGAGTTTGAAAACATTTGGTATATTTGCTATGAATTTTAGTTCAATGACTTTATACTAAATTTCATGTCAACAATTTTAGACTTTAAAGAATTTACTGTTAAGTCTGAGCTTTTCTTTTTATGTCTGTAGAGGCTGTGTAGAGGTATAGCAATATTAAATCATATTCTATATTAATGACAGTTCATTTATTACTTTTTCACTTAAAAAAACACTTGATTTTAAAACAATTTCTCATTTACTATTTGAAGATTCAATGAATTGATAAAAATTTTCTGCTATACTAATGCAGTCAATTCAAGTTTTAGTCAATAATTCGATAGTTTTTTTAAATAAATGTTTTAAATTCTGATTTTAATTCAAAGTAATGCTACCAATAATAAAGTGTAACTTCATTCCAAAGTTATCTGAAAGTTTTGAAGCAAATTGAATACTATTAGTAAAAGCAATGAACATAATGAATATGTTATTAGAAATTTATATACTTCTAATACTTTGCATAAAAATTATATCAAAGCTGTATTTAGTTTAAGGATTTCTTCCAATGAGAAGAAAATAGCCTTTGGGTAAACAGTGTGACGTTCTTTACGATCCAAATTAGTTCCAGTTTCCTCTGACATTTGTTATGATGGCAGTAACCACTAATTTTTGCAATGTTAGAAAGCTTTCTGACTGAGACTTTTTTATCCGCATGTGTGTTAACGTTAATAGAGAAAAAACTAGTAAAGTATTACTGATACAACATTTCACAACACATCATTGCTTTGTTGGCTTTTATTGTGCCGCCGACATCGTTGCCACAAATATCAATTGTCTGCCACAGCCCACAACGGGCGGCGATGTAATTATGTTTAAGTCATTTAACGCAATGAGAGTTAATTATATATGAGTTTATGTAAAGAAAAATTACATTGAAATTGGATTCCATTTGAAGACCATATTAGACCATTAATCGATACAATGATCGAAAATTTTACTCATTAAATAATTTTTAGGACATTCATTTGGTACAAACCAGTGCTCACATATAATAGTGATAGTTAGTGAGCATGCAGTCTAAGGCCAATGCAGTCATTTTAACTTTTGGGGACTTAATCTAATTGAAGTACTCCTGCATTATGCACACACTTGACTGACTTTGACTTCACAACAGTAGAACAACAACAACATTAATGAACTTCCAGTACCCGAAATGGACAATCGTTAACAACAATGATGGCTGAAACTCATGATATCGACTATCTTAGAGCTACTGTTTCTTTTCGATTTAATGTGGTCTCAAATCCCTTGAGAACATGCAGTGTATGCAAAGATAATAGAAATGAAGCCTCGAAGCAGAAACACGACTAAGAAGTAACTCATAATTTGAAATTATCAAAGAATAAATAGTATATTAATTGAACGGTCGGCAGAATGGATAAACATTTATTAAAAGGCGAGCAAATAATTATCTTGAATTATGATCTAACTATTTAACACTGTAAATAATACCTTTAACTGTCATTTCATATTTTAATCACGTAATCAAATACTTCAAGTTATAAATTAGTTATAGCCAGAGTGGGGCTGTTCTGTGCGAAAGGCAATCAAACGAAATAAAACAATTGTTAATAAGTCCATAGTAGCGGTACTGTATGTGAAAACAACAAATTTGTTCAGTGTTTGTGTGAACGGTTTGTCTAAATCACAATTAGAAGCAAACTTAGTTTCGCTCATCGATAATGTAATTCATTCTCTGCTCTGACTTATTGGCAAAGAGTGTCTCCAGGCTTTGATGTGATCCTAGAGTCTAACGATGGTTCTCACTGTCAGCAAAATTGTATGGCCTGCAGCCTCACAAGAGATCCGTTTGTCTAAGTTTTCAATTCCCCGATGCCATAAAAGAGGAGGTATTCCTTATTCGTTAATTCGAGGCATCAGTATAAACAAGTCAAGAATTGAATATATCAGTGCACACAAAACAAAAAAAGGCAAGCACTCCATCAAATCTAAACATCGGCGCGTTCTCTGCTATTGATATAAATTCATGCGAATGTTAAAAACCGATATATTAAACGAGAAACAGCCAAATATGTTAAACATATTAATAAGTTGTCAAAACATTAGATATAACTAATATTTTGATTGGCTTCAAGTTTTCTTTAATATATTTTAAATTTTATCTAACAGTAAGCCTTAGAGTCAAACAGACAGAAAACAGTAACACTAATCGATGTTTTCATTAAAGCTCTTTTCAAAAAAATAGTGAAATATCTATATATTGTTTGCAAAATAAGATCTTTCTTTTATACTAAAAGTTTCATCATTTTGTTCATAATGGGAAATGCGGTTTAACTATAACTCAAAAAAGTCAGCGATGCCTAACAGAGTGAACACCACATCAAACACACACAAAAATCTCTTTAGTGTTCGTAAACTACTTCCACATCTCATTTTGTGTTGTTTTCTTTTGCTTCAACTCCTTATCATTTTCTTTAGCGCATTAAAGAAAAAACAGGCAAACCATTCATTCCATCATAAGATCTTGAATCAGAAAAGAAAGAGCTGGTGCACAACTATTGCAGAAGAACAGATACTTAATCCTATCATTGAAAGTAATATACAAAACTTCTGTACTAGTATTGGCTTCAGAGCTTATTTGGCCGATTAATCTTTAGTATCGGCCCTGTATTTAGCCATTGATAAAAAGGACTCAATCTGTTAAGAAATTTATTCACTTGATTGTTGAGATATCAGTTATAAAGTATTTCTTAATGCACTAAATTTCTTGTAATCTTTTATTTAATTCAGTGAAATCGGAAACAAAGAAAAAGTGCAACCCATAAGAAATTACTAGTTGTCACTGGAGTTGCACTGAAGTTGATTACCAGAAAAGAAAAGAAAGAATAACTGGCAATGGGTTCTTGAGTAGATGATGAAGACCAATAACTTATCTGATTCAGGCTATAGTTAAGCAACTTTATATCGAACACAGACCACTACCTTAATAGGATACACACATAATCGACCTTTTCTTTTTCCAATCCTGATCTTTCGTAACTGATCTCGACTTTTGATAATAAATGAAGTTTTTCTTCATAACTATAACGACATAGACTTTCAGTCATATAAAACTATTCACTTACTTTATACACACCTTCTCATGGCTTTGATTGATGTGTAACTTCAACATTAGCTAATATTAAGGAATATCTGATGCGCTACTGATAATATCCCTTATTTATTCACATACAAGAAAAAGTTTTTATATAAATCTCTTGAGAGACTTTTGACACATAACCTGATTATTAGGTGAATGTATCGAATAAGGAATAATATGTTATTATTTAGTTGTAATTATATAAAATTTCATTTGCAAACTATGCTATCAGCAAGTAATAAACCCGTATTATCAGTAATAAGTCATAAAAAGCAGGGTCTGCCTCAAAGTTTGAAAAATATTAAGAATAAACTAAGTTCTAAATTCAATTCCCAACTATGATCTCAAATTAGTTTATTTATGAATAACTCTTTTTTCAAATTTGTTTAGCACTTCTTCAAGTTGTAATAATAAACATTATAATAATTCAATTATAAATAAATGAAATCAAAGACTCAAATATAGAATTCATTTTGTACTTTCAAATTATCAAATACTAGATTATTGCCAGTTGTTTGTTATAAATTTTTGAAATCGATGTATAGGTATTGTATTATATAATATTTATACAATAAAAGCCTACAAACCATCGGTTCTTTTTGATGAATATTATTTCTCAAAAGAGTAATTAAAAAATTACTCTAAAAAATAATATATTTTTTAGACAGTATCTCATATGACACAAATGAAGATTAAATAAAGTAATACAACGAATAATCTGTTTTAAGTGTTAAGCAAAGAATATAATTTGTAATAAAGTTTTCAAATATTTTTTGAAAAATACTCAAAATGGTCAGAATTTTTAAAAATTTAATTGAACTTATTTTTTAAAATAGTAAAATTTTCATAAGTAATGCAAAATAGCAAAATAGGGATATTTTGTTTCGCACTTATATTTTTGGGGTCTCGAGCAGTGATCTAATAATGCGTAGAAATGCATATGAAAGTGAGTAGAATGCAGATTACTTACGTGCAACTTCGAGACTTGCATTTCTACTTCTCGTTTTTCCGACTTCGTTCTTCGCGAGACAGTAATAAATGCCAGTATCGCCGTCACGCTTATTATGGATTACATGCAAGAAAAATAATGATCCACTCGGAAGAACCATACGATTGGCTGTGTTGTGAACCAACTCATTGTCTTTGTACCTGTAAATGTCAGGCATATTAATATACATTATATCTATAGCTTAGTTTATAATCAAAATAATGTGTTAAAAATTTATTTCTAATGCTGTTTCATAACAATTATATTTAATAATAAATTGCAAATAAGTCCGCATTTGAGTTCTTCTTCGTCTCGGTCCTAATAATGAATCGTTTCTTTTATTTCATACTAGGGTTGTGATCGATCGCGATCTTGTAAAACTTGCAAAAAATTCAACCCACTATGTGAAAAAGTTTTCTGCAAACTCTAGTTTACTCAAAAAAAATTTCATCAAAATTGATCAACGTTTAGGTGTATAGAATAGCCAAAAACCTCGTTTATAGGTTTTGCAACCCAGTGTACACTTTAGAAATCCTACGATCACAACCCTATTTCACACTATATTTCAATGCAATTGCAATGCGAACTGAATATTAATTTTGATAAATTCATTAAAGAGGCAGACTTTTTGCCAAACACATTATGATAGAAGTGGTATTGTATACTAAAAATAGTTAATTCCTAATATTACTTACCATTCAATGGTAGGTGTAGGCTTTCCATCTGCTTTGCAATTGAGTGTGGCAGGCTCGTGCTTCTTCACCACAACACTATCTGGATGTTCGGTTATTCGTGGCGGACGTAATTGTGCTAAAAAAGAAAATGATCTTAAGTTTAATTTCATTCATAATATAATACTAGTGTATTGTATATTAAAATTATATTTTGTAATTTTATTCAATAGCTTATCTGTAAACTATCTCTATTAGAATAATAATTTATTATTTCGTTTTTAATTTTACTATTATTATGATCATCATTCACAATGTCGTGAAATATGAATTATTTCATTCTTGAATGAAGAAACACATTCGCTCTGTTTTATATATTGTATAATATATTCAATAAAACATGTTCAGTAAGTCAGTAAAGTCGTATAATTTAATGTCAAAAACGTGACTTAAATGACTTTTTCGAAGATATGCATTAAATATAATAAAGAATATGTATATTAAATATAATGAAGAAAATGTATATTTAATATAATATAGTGTTAGTTCTCAACAATTGGCACACCCGGGAAGTTATGCTTAAATTAATGGCTTTAAATATATGAATAAAAGTTTTCATGAATAACAAAAACTAAAATCATTCAAAAATTTAATATTCAACTGAATTTCAAAATATTATTTATTTTCACTTTAAATTCAATTGATATGTGAATGATTTCAATAAAGATAAAAAATTATGGGAAAACCTTTTTAAACGCAATGCACATAAACATTATAAACAGTACTTTAGAGATAAGAATTTAAATTTTATTAATCACTCGTCAGCTATGCTATGTTTAAATTAAGTGCATATTATTTTTAAATGTTTCAAGTTTTTGACATTTGAAAATAAATTTAATCTAATTATAGAAACAAACTGACCACTTGATGACAAATTCGGTCAATAAAAATGAAATATTACTTAATTAGAAAAAAATAGTTCACGCTATAAATTGCTTCAAATTAGACTATAAATAAGTGTTATCGAGTCTGAGAAAATATGGCATTCATTAAAGAGCAGTTTCGAAGAATTATATTAGCCTTGATTTGAAGAATTTGAAAAATGGCTAACATTAAGATAGTTTGATATAATTTGATTTCCTATTTTGATACATATAATAAATTTTCAGAACTGATTATTAGTCGCTGTCGAGAAATAATAAACAGCTATTTTTTCTTTTCATCAGTTTTTGAATTATTGTAATTTTTTTATACATTAACAAAAATTTAGTCTAATAAGAAAAATGAACTTTTGCTAAAGAGGTCAACTCCTAACTTAATAGGAGAAGATATTTATTTTTTGCGGAGTTTGTGAGAGATGTGACCTCACAAGACGTGACATTATATAAATTAATCCGATTTCAAAGTTTTTCATCACTTGACTGCAGTCAACATCAAGTGTCATAATTGATCTCTTTCTACTTAATCACACTTATTAATAACTTCAGCCAATGGCTTAACATTTAATTCTACTCAATGCAGAAAATTTATTCTCATTTATCTTTATCTTTTTTGAATGTCAATTAGACTTAAAGCGATTTTTAAATAATTAGATGAATTGCGAGCTTTTTTGATGAATTTAATTGAGTTCATGAATTCCACCCGAATTTCATTGAAAAGACTTATGAAATGCTAAAAAATGACAAAACTTAATGACTGGAATCAATTTTACATATGCATGTCTTAAAGCACAGGATGAAGCATTAGTTCCTTTGCTTCTGAATTCCTGTTGCGTGAATTATTGCTGTCTTATCGGACTTTTTAATTTATGTCTAATTTTAATAATTTCAAAATTAACAGCAGGTATGGTATAATTGATAATATAAAATGTTTTAATAT
>JAQGAM010000313.1:0-14150 GCA_034697665.1 Nanhermannia comitalis
TCTCTCTCTCTCTCTCTCTCTCTCTCTCTCTCTCAACATTTTTTTCTGTTGATTACGTAAATACTTATATAAATAGTATAGAGAGAGAAAAATAATGCATTTCATTGTTGTCTTAGTATTTTATTTTGTTGTATAAAAGCGTTTCACTGAATAACTGTCGATAAATAATTTTTGTAATCATTTAATTTTTCTCTCTCTATTTAAATATCATTTTTCATTATCACGACATTGAATGATAAGATTACACACAACTATTGCTCTGTATTTTCACAATAAATAATAATAATATCATAGGAATTAAATGTATGCCTGCATTAGAGCCTAAATAAATATCTATTAATACGTTTTTATTTATTGATATTTTTCTCGGGTATTATTCAAAAAAGTTTTTCACTTTATTCTTAAGACGAGAAAATATTTTTTAAGCTTAATATTTGTGCTGAAAGTGAAGTTAAATTTTTCATTTTATTATCACTTAAGTAATAATTTTATAGGTATTTTATGTTTAAGTTAAAGGCTATAAAAAACTTTTTCTGGTAACTAATACCTGACCGGAAATACAAATTAAACAACAAAATAAACTACAGATATAATAAAAGGTGTTATTAACTGATAGTGGGATAGAATGACAAAAGCCTTAATTTCATTATCAAATTGAAAGTAATTTTTTTCTGTATATAATTCTGTGGGTATTAATAATAATATCAGGAAATAATTTATTTTACGATAAAATACATTATTTTTCGGTAAAATTTATATTGAACTGCATATTAGGCATGACTTCATTGCGAAATAATAATTATTTTAAAAGCAATTTTAATTTTTAACAATTTTTCTGAAAAACTAATAGTCAGCAAAAAATAGTTTATTTATAGTGTATTTTAAAAATTTATTTTTGTAAAGATAAAAAAGTTATGAAATTATAGAATAATTTACTAAATAATCATTAATTTTATTATTAATGATATCTCACTATCAAAAGAAAACTATTACTAAAACTAACTTAAAATGAAAAAGTTTATAAGATATACAAAGAATTAATTCCTAAAATATCCGAAGTATCCGAAAAGAATTAAAAAGTTTTAACTTTAAAATTGACTTTAATAGTGCACTGAAAGCACTGAAAAAGCATTGAAATCAAACAGAGACAAAAAGTTTTTTTCTAAACTATTATCTAAAACTTTATACCACACAAACAGTTTCAGGACATATGTGCACCCATTATTATTCCCATTTCAGCCTAAATAAAAAAATACACAATTTTTCTCTCTCTCTCAAAAGCTTGTTATCAAATAACAAACAATAAATTATTATACATTATCAATAAATTTTTTTATATACACCTTTCATATACAGATAGACATACACTGGATATACAGTGTAAGCACAAAAAAACTTGAATTTTATACATTATTATTATTATGTGCTGTGTCCTTAAACTACTGGCATTGAAATGAGTTGGGCCTCAAATCAAATCGCATTTCTCTTTCTCTCATTCAGTGATTCGGTATTACTTTCATAGTCACCAGTTTTCTATGTATTTATTGCAATTGGATTTGTTTCAATAGAGAAGTTTTTTTCCATGCTTTCCACACAATATCTAATTAAATACGTTTTGTTAGGTCTATAGGAAATCGTTATTTTATTGACAGTATTCAAGGGGAAATTTTGTTACGCATACAATTTTTTTATGTGGGTATTTATTTATATGATGCGTTAAAATTAATTTTTAATATTTTGTTAGCTCTTGTTTGACATGTGTATGTACAGTATAATAAAATTTTACTTTTCATTTAAAAATAATGACATTATATTTCTTGTAATGCACTTAAAACAAGAAGTTTTTATAATAGTCTAAAATAATTTCTTTTTTTTTACTATTGACTTATTTTATTATTTCATCGATATATTCGTTTACTTATTTGTTTCGACACAAGTTTTTATGAGTTTTTGATGTTTTATTTGAACTCAATTTTTATACTCATATTTTTGTTGCATTTTTTATTGACTTTTGACTTAAATTTTTCATGACTTTTGTGCATTAAATTTCTTGTTTGAATTTCTTATAACACTCAAAATTATTACGAAATCAAATGATATTTTGTAAGTTTTGAAGTTATTAATAAAAAAAACTTTATTGATATGTATTTTAGAAATTATTTTTTCGTATTACTCAATATTCTGTTTGTTTTTCAAATTAAAATTCCCTATAAATAGAGCAAAACTTTTCGCTTATTTCAATATTATTTTATAGAGAAAAACAATTTTTTTACAATTAAATTAAAGATTACCGTAAATCAAAAATTAAACAAAATTTTTTCCGATACATAACAGTAACAAAACTTTAAAAACCTGAATAAAAAATTAATTTAAACACCGATTTCCTTAATCTCATAATAAATTTTATATAAGCATTGATTATAACAAACAGAAATACAGTCAAAGTTATAATTTCTTAAAAAAGACTTAAGACTTAGATATTATTTACTGATATAAAGAGATATACGGTAATAATGGAGATAAAAAGCATAATAACTCTTGTGTACAATAATCAAAATGTAAGCAATTTTCTGACGCGACATAAGACTATATACAGACAATCATTTTAGTATTCAATCTGCTATTCGTTAAAAGTTCTGCATTTTCCTTGTTTTCTGTCACTATTTCTATCACTACTACTGTACTAATACAGAACCTGTAGTCAGTGTTTACATCAGTGATGGCCATAAAAAAAGTGGTAAACTTAGTAATCAAGAAAACAAAAGAAAGAAAATTAAGTCTAACCACACATCTGAGCGCCGCTCAGCATGAGATTCATGTCATATTGACTTCATATTAGCGCTGATAAACCCATTGCCAAACATTAGGCTTTGATTTAATTACAAAGTTAATTAATATTTTAGTAATTTTCTAAAATAAGCCTTAATTACTTTTTTCAATATTTTTTCATCTGTTATCTGAAATTTTTTTAAGAGAAACAAATTATTTGTTATTTTCTAAACTTCTGTATAAATTAATAAAACCCTTTTATAATGTATGTAAACTCCTATTTAATGATAAAAATTATTTTTAAACACAATTGTTTATAATTCTTGATTATACTAATAATTATTAGTAATTTATTGTATAAATTAAATCACACTTTTTGTTATCTTATTTAATGAGATAATTGAATACTCTTTTGACACTTTATGTTTCACTGAATTCAATGTTTAGGTCAAGGCTTCTAATCATGAAAATCCTTAAACTTAAAGAAAAATTGTTGGCATTACGCCTGTTGTTAGTTATGCTAAAATATAATATAAATAAGTGGCAAACAAGATATTGAGGCACTTGTAATATAAACTTTTTCTTAAAAAAAAATTATTCAAATAAACAGGCGATACGTCTATACATTTACTATCTATTTATAAATCAGATTCTAAGATAAAACTCAAAATTTATTCATTAATTAAAAAGGTTTTTAATAAACTTGTGTCGAGTTTTGGAGAAAAGTTCTTAAAACAAATTTCTTTACAGAAAGAAAAGCTGCGAAAATGTTTTTTTCATAAATATTTTCCGCAAACCCTTTATTAACTTTTATTATGCAAAAAAGTGGTACTTTTTTTCTCTGTTATCACATGTATTACTTGCATAAATATAAGTGTTAGTGTTATTTTGTGAATATTTTAGCAAATATTTCAGGGCCACTAACTTTGTATACTAGAGACTAGAGATAGACTTGAAAAATAATAATAAGTTAAGTGTAATTACTTTCAGCGTCTCATTGCCAGAAGTTTTCCAGCGCTTTGTATACATGAAAAAAATGCTAATACATTGATTAGTAATATAAAAATGTATTTTATAATTATTTTATTGTATAATTTTATTCTTGTGAAGTAATAATACTTATTAGAAAAGAGGATTTTTTATGTCGCTTTTGGAAAAACTACTTTTTTGTTGTTTTTCATATAAGCACTTGCTTTGCATTTCTATGAATTGTGTTTAAAAATTGCTAAGAAAACAATTTATATCCTGTTTTAAAATTTTATTTTAACTATTAATTGATTGAATATATGTTTAAACAATAATTTTCTTAATACTTATTAAAACTTTTATGAGTTTAAAGATTTTTATGAGTCTTTAATCATTTTTAATATAGATTTTGATACTTTTTTCACCTCTTTAAAAAATTTCTCTTGACTTTCATTCAACATTTTTT
The DNA here is from genome assembly GCA_034697665.1 of Nanhermannia comitalis. Taxonomy (NCBI): domain Eukaryota; kingdom Metazoa; phylum Arthropoda; class Arachnida; order Sarcoptiformes; family Nanhermanniidae; genus Nanhermannia; species Nanhermannia comitalis. Next base: position 4,202 of record JAQGAM010000313.1, read on the forward strand.
TTATAACTATAAAAAATTGTTTCAAAATTCTTGAGTTTGTTTACTCATCATTTTCTATAATGTCTGGAAAAAAATTTCTCCTAAATCTTGAGCTATCTTTAAATCGAAACAACAAACAGAAAGCAAAAACAAAATAAGTCTCAGCTCTAGTATATCGTCATATAATCTAACATTTCGTAACTTATGCCAAACTTTTCTTAATATAGTTGTTGAACCCTTTGGTTATTTGTGTCAAATTTCACACATTTTATCGTTTATTTATATAAGAGTTAAAAAAATGACTAATAAACGAATTGAATTCAGTTTTTCCCCGTTTGTGAACAAAATGAATGAAAATTTTTTTGCAAACATCACACATAGAGTCATAAATAACTATCCATTGATTCAGTTGTATATTCCTTAAAAAAGTACGACTTCGACCACATCTGACTTATATTTATTTGGGTAAAAGACTTGATTATTGTTAATGTCGTAAATCATTTATAACAATAATTAATTAAATTTTTTGTGAAATGACATCTCAATTAATTAATGATTCGCTCAATGAAAAGTTCTAATGTGTCTTAAGTGTATTTCTCTATTAATAAATTCTTTGACTCCTTCTTCATAAATCATAACTCATTTATAAAGAATATTATAAAAAAAATTTTGTTTTGTTTCCCACTCGAAAAAAATCATACATTTTTTATGCCATAGTAAAGGGGAATAAAATTTTTTGATTAATTCGTTTTCAGAACATGAAGGGTTTTAAAAAAACTTATCAAAAATTTTGAAGTTTTTGAATTTGTTGTTTAGAAAGTTATCAATTCTTAATTTTTTTAAAACTCTTGACTTTTTTAATGAACGAATCGATTATTCATTTATTTATATTTATTCTAAGAATAAGTTCTGAATGATTTATAAAATATGTTATGTTATAAAAAAATAATAGTTTTTATAATTTTTTTGACAATTCAATGAATTTTAGAAGGAAATAGTTTTTTGCATAAAAACTTTGCATTTATTGAATGAATGAATTTAAATAAATAAATAAATTTTAATTTAGAAACTTTAAAAATTAGCTGTTAATACATATTTTCTAATGAACAGTTAGTTTAAATAGATTACAAACTTTTTCTGCTAATGTGTTAATGTATGGCATCAAAAAAAGTTATTAGAGATAACTCTTAATATTTACGGTGAATTCAAAACTCATTACTGCTCAGAAAAAATATCTGAAAGGAAACAACAAAACCCGAAACGTTGTAATTAAGATAAATAATGTTTAAACAAAATTTTCATATTTTTCTAATACTATTTACTAAAGAGAGAAAGAGAAAAAAATTGATAAATGTTTTTGACATTAATTATTCTGTATTTCCTTTTTGCAGATTAAGGGATGAGTTTTTTGTCTCTGTTTTAGTTAACTGTTAAAAAAATTTTCAGAGTTATCACAAATTATTTTGATTTCTAGTTTTTGCAGCTGAAACAAAGATCTCTTTTTTTGTTGATAGAAATTTTCTCTATAGTAATAAAAAAGGTTTTGTCCCGTTTAAGGATTTTTTACGATTTCCTCTTAACTACTAAACAGTCCTCTCTTTCTATTCTTCGCTCTCCTTATGTTACGTAACCATTCATTTGATATAACATTTACAGTATTTGGGTATAAAAAAACTGTTACACTAGAAAATAGACAAAAAAAAAAGTTTCTCAACAAATGCCTTGAACTTTAAAATACTTAATGTCTGACTTTCTTTCCGCAATTTTTCTTATCGACAGTTTTGGAAAACTTATGTTTTTTTCAGTATATTCTCTTTATTTCATTCTTTTTTTTATAAACTTTTAAAGCTTTAAAAAGATTGATATATTTTCGACTGTTTTCTAGTTTATGGCATTTTTCTATTTATGCTCTGTTTTTGTTTAGCAGTATTTGTAGGTATTTGTTAACTATGTTAAGCTCTGGATTAGTTTTGTTGTAAGTCTGGTATTAACTATGATTTAGGTTTTATTCAAATCAATCAGATTTTCTAATTGGAAATTAAAGAAATTTTTTTCATGTTTAACATGAATAATAAGTTTTGAATTTTCAACTAATTTCGCAAATACATTAATCATAAAATCTAAAAGTTCTCGTTTGGGGTCGAATACATTTCGCATTTTATAAATGATTAGTTTTGTGACCAATTATTTTAATAAAATTGAAAATTATTTTCACAAAATACAGTTATTCTTACAATTTATATGATAGAGAGTAAGCCTTTGAGACCTTTTCATGCTATTCACTGAAATAAAAAGATTTAAAATAATTATATTTTCACTTTAGAAACCTTTTAATTAGTTAGGAATTTACTAAAATAATTGAATCGACAAAATTCTGAACTAAAATAAGAGTCTAAGAAAAAATAAACTCTTCAGAGAACAAAGCAAACCAAACAAAAGGCAAGAGAAATAAGAATAGAGTGAAGAATACAAGTTCTGATGCCAGATCTTGATGTATGTACCCTTCCCTGGACACATAGTTCTGCTTTTAATTTCACCTTGCTTACTTTATAAATTAAATAATTTTTGAAATAATTTAATGCTACCAAAAAAATTCCATGCTTTCCTTTAGAAATAAAAGTTTAAACTAATTTTAACTGATTTTTTTCCTAATTCTGTTTTTTCTCTAATACTTGTATATATAGAGTTATATACATTGTAGATATATATGTACAGCTATAAACAAGAGCTTTCTTAGAAAATCAGAGGTTTTTCTAAAGTAATTAATTTTAAATTCAACATTATTTTTGGAATAAAATTCATAGAATAGTCTTCAGAATCGGGCTGACTCTTAACTTACTCATCAAAATTATGTTCATCCTATTTCAGTAAAGTGTGTCAACCCTATTGTCAATAAATTGCATGAAACTGCTTATGTCAACAATAAAGCGCGCGCTCCACAAAAAAAAGTTTTGCGAAATTCCGTTTTAGGCCTATTTCTCAATCGCGCTCTGTTTGTATATCTTTCTATATAAGGAATAAGTTATATATTCGTTTTGAAACGCTTTTAGATAAACAATTGTTTGTATGTGAAAGTCTCTTATGTCAATAAATGCTTTCTTATATGTCAGTAATTCTATGGATAGAAGAGAAAAAAAATTTTTATTCCCTTTTCTTCTTTTCAGCGATTCAGTGAAAGTTCTGTATATATTCTGTCAATAATTTATTAGTATTAGAGCATAATATGAATCTATTTTAGTGGGTTTTTTGTTTACTATTTTTTATATAATTGAAAAGTTTTTTTAATTATAGAATTTTTGAGAACTAGTAGTTCTGTATAACTGTTTGTTAATTAGTTTAAATTCATTAAAAGGATTGTTAATTCTTATATTTTTTATAGTAAAGTATATCTACTTTTTATGTAACATTCAGATTATTTTCAAACTAATAAAAAGTTTGAAATAATCATAATTACGATAAACTCTCAGCTATTAATACATTAATCAAATTCATAGCAAATAATTTTGATTCAAATAATAATTTTCAAAAATAAAAACCTTTTTGTTAAAAAAGTTTTAAACTTTTTCACAATAGAGTGAAAATACATAACAAATGTTTATCACACAAAAAAATTATAATTTTAATTATACTTTTCGCTGCATTTTTCATCTTTTATGATGTTTTTACGACTACTTCACTGATATATATTTTACTAAAAATACAGAGAGTAGTCGAACATCAATAATAAATTTTTAGCCCAAAGCCATTCAATGGCCAATTGCTCTCCAGTTTTATTCCTAACAATAACTCAAATCGTTAGGACATATACTTTATATTTATTTGTCTGCTGAACGCCTGGCTTCAGAAAATAGCTCAAAAATCGATTTCAATATCGAATTATATTTTTTAGGGGAAAAAAGTTTTGAATTTTGTTTTAGAAATAAGTTATTCGAAACTGAAATGAAAACTTATTTTTTCGAAATCATTTTAAGCATTAAACAAATGATTCGTTTTGCAACTTAATTAAACTTAAAACTCATTTAAATGAAACGTTTATATTAAGGAAGTTATGTAATAAGCAAATGAGTGTAAAACAGATGAGAAAAAGTTTAAAATTTGCTCAAATTTTGTATTTTTAGCACAACTTTTGAAAACTTGAATTTCTCGTAAATAGCGGTAAAAATTGAAGTAAAAAATAACAAAAATATAAAATGTAGTGAAACATAATATGATACAGACTTTAAGCAGAGGACTATCGCTTAAACGAAACAAAAGAAATTGAAGAGAAATTCAATCAAATAAAATGCAGTAAATATTTTATTCATTATATTTTTCTATTTCGGGCAAAAAACAAAGTTATATAACAATAACAAAATGTTTCTTTTTTTATAAACTGTACTTATCTTAAAAGTATTGTACATTTTTCAGTCTCATATATATTTCTATTTTTGATATTTAATACCACTTTATTTTAAAATTCTTCTCAATTCTGTTGATATTTTTTCTAAATTGAAGATAAAATATTTGTTTTTATTCCAAATAAGCAAAGGTTTATCTCAGAAATTCTGTTAAAGAATTTTTTGAACTCAAAATTCTATAGACTTTTAAAAGTAAGAAAAACTTTCCTTTAGTGTCCATTTATTACTAACAAATAGCGAATCCGTGTCTCTAAAGTTGTAAAAAATAGGTATATATTTGCAAATGACTTATTTTGTGACTTTGTCAGAAAACTTATTTAAAAACTACAGTAAAAAGAGTGACACAAAAAATATTTAAAGAGTTGTTTAAATTATACTCAATAGCAGTTACATAAAGAAATTTACACTTAATTTTAGTGTAAGTTTTCTCTAACTTTTTCTGATAGTAAGTAAAGTGCATTTTCAAGTTTTTAAAACAAAACTGTTAACCAAAAAGCATAAAATGTAAGAAAAGGCATAAGAAATGGTGAGATAAGTAGTAATTTTAAGAGTCCGGCCGAGAAAGAGATATAAAAAGTAACGAAAAAGCGATTACTATTCCTAAAAATCGCGCCCCAAAAGGGACCAAAAAAATGCATTAAATTTGAACTTAAAACTGTCCCAATGGAGTAACAGACACAAAAAATAAGGTGATATTCGGTGCCGAACAAAAATAGTTTCCTTTACTTTTTCTTATTGTTGAAACGCATTACGCAATCATTTCACTCAATTCCCTATTTTTGTTCAATAAGAAAAAAATAAATCTTTTATTCCTTTAAAGAATAAGACATCTTTTCCCCTACGATAAAGCGCTGACCATTCCTTCGAGAGGTCGGTAGCCTTTCGGGTACTATCTTTCACAATAAGGAAAAAGTCGCTAAAAATAAGGGAAAATAAACCATTTTTTATAATGAAAACTACTGTACTTCTTAAGGACTGTCTTAAAAAGTTTAAAACTTACAACAGTTACTATTTTTATTATTCAAACTTTTTTATTCACGAAAATGTGTCCCTCGTGTTGAAAATAATGGCCACATGAATGGCAGAATGGCTGCCAACAAGAGAGTAATGCACTCATCCCTGCCTATAGGGAGCGCATTAAATGAACCCCATATTAAACCCGATTTTATGAGATTATGTATAATTAGATAATAGAAATTGCGTTCATATAAAAGTGAAATATATTATGATATATTTTATATACCGGTAAATACACATAAAAGTCAAACAAATGTAATGAAATCTAATTTTCAATCAAAATATACTCTCATTTTTGCTTTTCATTAAAGACAAGTTAAACTATAATTTTCTTAATCAATTGTAAAACACTTGAAAAATTATTTCTAAATTTCCAGAGATATAACAAATTCTTCTTTATATAAAGAATTAAATTTATATAAATATAAATAATTCTTTCAAATTATTGTTAACTATTAATCAAATCAAAGTTAATTACAAGATCTTAAAAAAATAACTTTATTTTCAATGCCAGTACAGGAATAACTGTACAACAGTTCGACCTAATAATAAATTACATAATACATCGATAGTTGAGTTTTCCTAAAAAATCTCTGACTAGTGTCGTGTACTATAGATTGCGAAAAAAGTTTTTATTTAGATATACAAAGAATTACAACAAATATAAAGAGTGTGGGAAACTCTCCGCTCTTTCTCTCAGCACTTCTCTCTTCAATGTCCAGAATAGGGAAACTAACAGCTGCTCTGCACGTAATATTACATAACAGTTGTGTATACATTAGGACAGAAAAGTTTTTGGCATTTATTTGTATTTGTCTGAGGCCTGTTTAGAAATGGGGGGACTTTTACGATCTCTTCTTCTCCGCATTTTTAGCCCCGGAATCGCATCCCTAAACATTGTTTGCTATACTATACTTACCCCCCATTTATTCGGTCCCCTTTTTTATTTTTGTTTAGTCACTCAAAAAAAGCCCTCCTTTTAAACATTTTGAAATAGGGTTTCACATTAAAAATTGTGACTACTTTTTCAGTATTAAAATTATTTTTTAAAATGTTTTTCTTTGGGTTAACAGTAAAAAAAAGTTTATATTCTGTTATATTCTGAAAACTTTACTATTTTTTTATTAATTAAATGGATATTTAACTTAAGTTTATTAACTCTTTTATTATTTTTATTTTAACTGATAATTAGTTTAGATTATGATTTTTCAGCTAAACTGCCATTTGTTATATGATTTTTAATAACATATGGCGAACAACAAATATGTATTCATATATTTCTGAATCATATATACATACAGTGTGTTATAATTGCTTATAATAAATATGTGCTGAGAATGACATAAAAATTAATCGCATGTTAGTTCTGTATTTGTTTATGCATTTCTTACTCTTATAATAACTTTATTAAAACTTTATCTTTAAAATCAAGTTCTCCTTAAACACGCTGTGAATATAAATGTTTATGCTGTTTATTAAAATATAATTAAAAATAGTATTAAACTAAAAGTTTTTTATTTATGATAAACAATTTCATTTCCTTTAAAATCAAAGCTTATTCAGCACTTATTTAGTTTCCTCGCAAAGTTATAAACACTTTAACACTTCATTTGAGACCACTTTTCCACTGAAATAAAATGCTATCAAATTAAATATGTTTTACTATAAAAATCAATAAAAACATGATTTGAGCAGAAATTGAAGAATAGACAGAAACCCTAGTTTTAAATTTTTTAATTCTAGAAATAGGACCAAACTTTAGCCTACTATATAAGGTAAACAATACTAAATTTAGAAGTTTTTTTCATAGAGAGAAACTCAATGTTAGATTGCGTGACACGACTATTGTGTCATATTATACTCTATTGAAATGCATTTTGTTTAGTCCCTCGTCTCGTAACCAATGCTTTCAGGCCCTCGAAAACCATTTCTCCTCACATATGCCTCTCGGCAGTGATTCCTCTCATTTGGATCTCTCTCTCTCTCTCTCTCTCTCTCTCTCTCTCTCTCTGTCCGCTCTCTCCTCTCTCTGTCAAAAACCAGATTTTACTGCACTATAACACAGAAAATAAGAGTATAAATCTCTCCCACGTTTGTTGATTGTATTGTTACGTTTTATTTGTAGGTCTTGTTTAGAAAGTCCGATATTATGCATGCTATGTATGTTATATAAGGCTTTCCTGCCTTATTCGTTAGCTCTATCTAACTCTCTTTCACTGACTTCCATTCTGTCGTGAACTCCATTCAATTCCTTTGATTTGACATTTTTCTTTCTGGCATTAATTTTCTATCACTTGCTTCCTGTGGCGGAACCAGGAATTCATTTTTCCCGAATGATAGGAAGCGGAACCTGTTATATAAGTGCCTTATTTTCTGGATCTCTACTCTTGTTATTGTCCAGTTGTTTGTTTACATATTTTTAGGTTTATTTTACTTCCGAAATATTGCATTAAGTTATAAATCATATTAACAGAGAATAAAATTAGACATAAATCCAATGTTTATCTCTCCAACAATTTTATTCTCTCTTAAGATTCTGTCTTATGATAAATTAAATCCGTCTTTTGTTAAGCAAAAAGTGTTTGTTAATCAAAAATATCACTGCTTTTGAAGCTCAAAGACTTAATTATGTAATGAAAAGCATTTTTGTCGTTATTTCTTCACTCATTCGTTACATAACATATCAATAGATCTGAAATTTTAATCAGTGCTCAGAATAAAAAATTTATCGTTATTTACATTACTCCCCAAAAAGAGAGAAATATATATTAATTTTATTTTAACAAAACCGTCGAAAAAATACCCCATAAATCAATTTTCCATTTTATACACACTTTATTAGACTCTAAATAAAAACTTTTTCGACTGCGCTCTCTATTCTGTTGGCTAACGCTTTATCGCATTAAAAAACCCAATGTTTGTCGAAAATATGAGTCACGTATTGTTGTAATTCTCATGCAAACAACAATAGCCACCAAAATATATATAATAATCGCGACTTCGCATCTCATCTCATCAGAAAACTCGCCTCTTTTTATTATTTTAATCCCTCTCTGCAGAAAAAATGCCCCAATTTTTATAGCAACCGAACTCCCCCTTCGATTCATTTATTCCCCCAATAATGCGTTCGATATCATCTAAATATTTGGCCCCTCTTTGACCCCCCTCTTACATAATAAGTATAGAGTTTCTACTGTTGAATAACCACATTTCGCCTATCGATAGAATTTTTTTAATTATGCACTTTTTTTATCGGATAATTAGTTGAGTTTTTTTTATTTTACTGACAAATAATTTTGTAATTTAATTATTGATTTTGTTCAATAATTATAATGAGAATTAATTTTGAAATTTAGTCAATTATTTTAAGATAATTGGTTTGAAATTAAATTTGTATTTAATTATTTTCCGTAAATGCAAAAAGAAATTACTCAACAAATAATAAACACTTCTTAACCAGTTCTTAACAACTGTTCCTAACGTATAGGTTATGATAGGGTTTAATGAGTTCTAATAAATTATCATAACTAACAACTCATCCCATATATGACTAACCCATACCTAACCACGAACTTTCAGTTACCTGAGTATAACTGAATCCATAATTTCAAAGCCATAGATTGCACACCGGCTCTAATGCCATATATTATTTATTAAAGTGTTCAGTATATTAAGCAAAAAGTGTTTAATTATTTAAGTGTTGTCTCAATTGTTCTTTAACTATAAATCCTATGAATAACACAACTAAACCAATAAATTTTTTCAGCGAAATGAGACGATAACTAGACTCCAAATGTTCGTTCACTTTATATATTTGGGTATTTGTGCGCCCAAACCAAATGTCATCCCTGAGCTTCAATTAAACCGATTTTCAATATATTTACAATTGTAGGGAAAACTCTAAATCGGGGCTAAAATAAGGGGACGAACACAGGGGCAAACATTTTACAGCCCCTGTTTAGTAAACACTTGTGTGTTGTGTTATGTGTGTGTCAGTGACGCAATTGGTCTTTCGCTCTGCTTTTCTCACATCTACTACTCATGTGTGTATACGGTGTCTCTCACCCGACAAAACTCTCTGACACTTGATCTCCAAAACTCAGTGAAAAACTTTTTAGTTAGCAATGAATTCAGCGCTGATTCTGAGGGAAATTGTTTAGAAGTAAAAAAAAGTTTCATGTTTTCAGTCTATTCCGTACGAAAAAAATGTTATAAATAAAAACAGTATTAGTTTTCTGGTTCTTTCAGGAAAACTTTTTTCTCTTCTCCTTAAGACTTCTTCTCTTACTTCGCAACTAATCTGAGAAAAACAAACAGAAAAAAACTGTCAGCAAATGTATTTCTCTTTTTGCGAAAAATAAATGATAAAAAACTTTTTTCTCTTATGTTTTTAGAAAAACAGTTAACTCCTGAATAACGGACCTGAAGTCAGAGCTCTCTCGGCATTAATTATAAATAATTCAGTTATTTTTTATTGTGTGTCAAATAAAAAGTTTTTATGCATTAAATGTATTCTTTAAAAGTGGTGTCAATTGAATGTTTTTAACGGTGAACTA